>CAKAOH010002469.1:0-12999 GCA_916701665.1 Sebastiscus tertius | reverse complement strand
GGTGGGTGTGGGTTGTAGGTGGCGGTGGAGGCCGGGTGGTCCCTCCTGTCGCCCTAATAGGCTTACTGGCCCCCTAATCCACACCACACCACCCCATCACATGGCTGGTCTGCTGACTAACTGCCACCACCACCATGAGGTGTGTGTGTGTGTGTGTGTGTGTGTGTGTGTGTGTGTGTGTGTGTGTGTGTGTGTGTGTGTGTGTGTGTGTGTGTGTGTGTGTGTGTGTGTCTCTAATGTCTCTGTGCAGGTGTCTTATGTGTGTGACTGTG
The DNA here is from genome assembly GCA_916701665.1 of Sebastiscus tertius. Taxonomy (NCBI): domain Eukaryota; kingdom Metazoa; phylum Chordata; class Actinopteri; order Perciformes; family Sebastidae; genus Sebastiscus; species Sebastiscus tertius. The sequence continues at coordinate 12,727 of CAKAOH010002469.1, read as the reverse complement.
ACTGAGCGTGTGTGAGGTGGTGTCCAGTTGGGGGACTGAGTATTCTTTATTTAGTGTAATAAACACCATTGATTAGTCAATAATCCAGCTTCTTAAAGGGCCAACGTGAAACATTTCAGGGGATCTATTAGCCCAAATGGAATATAATATTCATAACTCTTTTCTTTAGTGTATAATCACCTGAAACTAAGAACTGTCGTGTTTCTGTTAGCATAGAATGAGTCCTTCATGTCTACATATGGAGCAGGTCCTCTTCTCGTCTGCCATGTTTCTACAGTAGCCCAGGAGGGACAAACCAAACACTGGCTCTAGAGAGAGACTCTCATGTTTTGACCTTACCTGAAGGCCACCGTAGTTCTCGGAGTGTTACACCGTGGTACCGCCAGCCGCCGTTTGACTTCCTGTTGCTCCTAAAGTAGTGTTATTATGGTATGGATGGCCTCTGAGTGAGGCGAATTGCGTTTCCACGGTTTTGCACCCGGCGGCCCACGTTTCCGCAATCTTAAAAAGGGAGGAGTGAGCGAAGGGGTACTCAGTTGGTTTCAACCTGCAACCACACCACTAGATGAAATCCGACACACTGTTCCTTTAAATGTGAGAAGAAGGTTTTATATCATTGTAAATTAAATATCTTTGGGATTATTGGTCACAGTAAAAACACAGATCGCCTGAGATCTGGGAACTCATGTTGGGGCATTATTTTGTTATGAAAAATGAAAAAATAATCTACACATATATCAATATTGCCCTTTTCACAGCTGTACCGTCAATTTATCTATAACATTAGACGCTAGTATTTTTAAGTACCGGCCCCACGGGCCACCAGGGCCCTAAATGTGGTAGCAACTGTATTTATTCAAAATACTCAACCAAAAACTGAATTTTACAAGATTACATTTGTGATAACGTTGTAATTTACCTTTGCTCAATACTCATTTCTACTGAATAGAGCATCAGAATGTAACTCAATGGAACCTCCGTTAACGTTAGCAGTTGGCTCTGCTTATTTAACGGAGCAGGACTCTGCTGCCCAACGGCTGCTAACGGCTACTAGACAGCATGAACGCCCTCATTTCAACTCCACAATATCAGCCGTTCCTCTTCCATTAAGACGTTTTCAAACCAGGCAAAGAAACAGACAACGCTGTGCAGCGCTTCGATAGGGCATTCAGTCACCGTAATCTCATTGAGACACAGGGGGACACGGGCACAGAGTAACAGTTTGTGGCCACGGGCCATCGAGCCATCGGGCCATCGGGCCATCGGGCCATCGGGCCATCGGGCCATCGGGCCGTGGCTAATGTCCAACCCTGATCTATTCACGTTTCTTTTCGATTAGATTAGATTGTTTATTAGCCACACGACCAAGGCCGGTGGAATTAGTGTTCGATACAGTATGTTATTCCCTGCAGAGAGATGCATAAATACAAATACATAAATTGACATCAGCAGACAATCATGGTAATAATGCACACACATGCATACTCTCATACACACAGGCTCACCCTGCTCCGTTCAGCTTTTAGCACTACGGCTGGCCTCTCACCGTATCTTCTATCTGTGTGTGTTTTTGCTTACATGCATGTGTTTGTTAATTAACTGATTAAACCGTTGCCCCTGATGATGTGGAGCTTTGCTGCTGTGCTTGCATCATCTTTTTCATACTGTCTCTCTCTCTGTGTGTGTGTGTGTGTGTGTGTGTGTGTGTGTGTGTGTGTGTGTGTGTGTGTGTGTGTGTGTGTGTGTGTGTGTGTGTGTGTGTGTGTGTGGTTTTTGCATTTAGTCTCTTCATATTGTTTTGTCTTCTTAACTGTCTTTATCTTTGTCCTGTTTATTCTTCCGTCTCTCGTCCTTGTGTTCTTGTATGCCCCCTGCATGCTTTGTGTGTGTATGTGTGTTTGTGAGAGACATATGTTAGCAGTGTGTGTGTGTGTGTGTGTCTGTCTTTACGTTTGCATGTGTGACTTTGTATTTGTGTGTTGTTGTGAGCGAGTGTGTCTTTGTCCCACTGGTCCAGGTTGTGACCTCGGCTTTCATCTCCTTAGTCTGAGGCTCCTGCAGCCCGCTGCGCTCCGCTCCCAGCCAACAACGCAGCAGATGTCACCAGACACTGCAGCAAACACACACACAGTCATACACACACTGTCTCTCACACACACACACACACACACACCGTCGGCACACACACAGGCTCACGTCATGTGTACACATACAGTATATAATCTCACACCCAGACACACACATGCACATATAGATACATTTCCAGCCCAAACACACACATGCAGAGTCTGAACCAGCCCAAACAGGTTTTGTTTTGCCTCATACAGTGTGACGTCTGACCCCAAAATAAACATCCAAACACAAGTGTCACCTGGGAGACGTCCGTGTTACCTGTGTGGCCTTCACACGACAGAGCCGACAGCCTGACTTAGTGTGTGTGTTTTGACTGGAGATGTTGATGTTACAAACTGCGGATCGCACCGTGTTTTCAATATTTAGCCAAAACTGAAATGGATGATGATGCATCTTACGACTGGGTGATATCTTGTGATTGGTTGAACAGAAGAGGGGAAGACCTCCCTGCTGACAGTCGACCGTTAACAAGATCTGTTGTGTTTGTTGTGCCCTGCAAGCTAATATCCATATACTGATATACTGCCTGTGTGCATCCGGATCAGTTTGTTTAATAGCATCTCTGCCAGCGAAGGAACTTTAGACTCACAGTCTAAGCACATACGACTTTTATCTCAAAACAAGAGGCAACAATAGTATTAAACTAAGTACGGTACTGTTTTAATGACGTTTGAGTCACCATCTGCATGCTACCTGATACTGGGTGTTTTTAAAGGGATAGTTCAGGTGTTTTGAAGAGAGGTTCTTATTCATAGTCAGTGTATTACCGACAGTAGATGACGGTCGGCACACCTCCAGTTCAGAGAAGCAGACAGGAGTACCAGCACGGGAGCAAAGCAAAGTACCGCTGTGGACGGAAAACATATGTTCTACCCCTAAAAGAAAGCCCCACCTAAAATAATCAGTATCAGTTTAAGTGTACGCTATGTTTAGAATGTTTTCAGAGGTTTACATTGCCGTAAAACAGATATACAGTCTATGTTTCCGACAAGGAACTAAAGCCGTTCTGCTCTCGCCAAAACAACCAGACAGGCAGCGGTTGACCAGCAACCCCCCGTGTTCTGCTAGCTAAAAGTACAAGGTTTATCAATGAAGTCTGGTGGCTTTGACCAGGGCTTTGGCGAGGGCTTTGGCGAGGGCTTTGACGAGGGCTTTGACGAGGGCTTTGGCGAGGCCTTCAGTTCCCCGTCTGAAAGGGCTGTCTGACGGCAAGGTAAAACAATGAAAATATTCTAAATATAGCGTACACTTACACTGATATTGATTAGGTGATTTAGGTGAGCCTTTCTTTTAGGTGCCTAAAATCCATTTTACTGCTGCCCCCGTCCTCAGCAGTACTCTGTACGTGCTGGTACTCCTCTGTTTCTCTAAACTGGAGGTGGGCTGACCGTCATCTACTCTAGGTAATACACTGACTGTGGAAAGGTACCTCATACAACCTCACTTCAAAACACCCAAACTATCCCTTTTTAAAACAGCATCTTTTGGGCATCCTGCTAGGGTTAAGACACGTACCACATCGCCTCAATGTCGGTGGTTTGATTCCAGCTGGGAACCTTTAGAACATGCAATCCCCCTCTCTTCCTGAAGTATACCGTCTGTCAACTATCAGAAGTTTAAAATGACAACAAAGAGCTTTATTTAAAAAGGTCAGAGACTAGATGTTAACTCAAAGGAAGCTGATTTCTGTTTCAGTATAATGATGACTGTTGTCCCGGGCCAAGCCGGTCCAGAACCTGCAGGGTTTACCAGCTGACTGTGTACAGGCTGGTGTCACTCCTCCTGTTACTACATCCTGTCCCCAAGCTGACCCACACACTAACTCATACACACATTCACTTACAAACACACATGCTGGCAGCAGCAGAGGTGTCTACCGTATCAGGTATTTTGGTGTAAAATGAGCCTTGAACAGTGAAGAGGAGGAGGAGGAGGAGGAGGAGGAGGTATAGGAGGAGAAGGAGAGGGTGATTGAGATGCTGTTTGTTCAAGGTGTGCTCTATTTGTTGACTTGTATGTGTAAACGTCATCATGTCACTCATTGGCTTTTTCTCTTTTAAATTGTTCTGTGTGCAAAACCTGATGTGCGACTCCACATCCAGCGTCGACCTGCAGCGCTTCAAGATGCACAACATCAATACAAATGAACTTATTTGTTTCTTTATGATGCCATTTTCTAGTTCATGTCTCTCAATCTAACATTTTTAAAACAGTCTCTGAGAGCTACAGTCCTGATGTCTCATCGGAGGCTCTTAAGGCCTTTACACACCGGGGCTGTGACCAATAAACGGCACCAAAAGGCAAAATACTCGTCGGCGAATATTTCTCATCAAAGCACTTCATACCGGCAGCGAGTGTTCAATAAAAGGTTTGAATAGATTTGTGCAGGCAGAGGACCAACTACCGGGATCCTATTGACCCAGAGCTAAATTATTGTATAGCATAAGTTACTGTCATTTATTTCATTGAGTTTCCTTTTAGCATAATGCTCCGAGTGAATTAGCCCTAAACGGTTGTGTAGTGTTTATGTCTAGGGCTTTTATTGTGAAAGGTGAGATCAGAAGGAGTGCATCTGGTCTGCCTTTGTCAAGGTTGAAAGGAGTAATAAAGTTTGCCGTCTTGGTTCAGACTACGGAGTCTCCGTGTTGTTGTACACTACAGTTTACGTTTTGAACAGGGCTGTTCTGCACAGCGTGATCGGTTGATGACTTTACGCTCCGAAAAATCAACCTGGTTCCGAGAACAAAAATGAGGTTGATTGTTTGCCACGTAATATTTGTGTTCTGTGTGAAAGTATTCATGATTAAAACAAGATGTTGAGGTGAAGGCCTTCAGTGGCGTCCACACCCTCCGTTATCAGTCACCTCTGAGGTCGTCCTCTATCACTTCACAGCGTCACATCCTGTCCTCCTCCTCTTCCTCCTCTTCCTCCTCCTCCTCCTCCTCCTCAGTCAGCTCTAATCAGACTCTTCCTCATCCGTCTTCATCCTCTTCTCACCTTGTTTTGCTGTCATGTCTTACGTGGATGATGGGTGGTCAAACTGTTCTGGTGGTACGACGACGAGCGGAACAGTTATTATCTCCATCTCTCGGTTATTTATTTTTCCTCTGTGCGACTTAAGATGGCTGCTCGCGATGGAGACAGGCCTGTGTGGCCCGCAAAACACTGCCCTCTGCAAATCCCCCTGTTTATCCACAAGCTTGACCCGCCGGGCCTGCGTGGGCGGCCCGTTGGCTCGCTAGATACGTGTGTGTGTGTGTGTTTTTGTGAGAGTTGGTGGTGGCGAAAGAATATGTGTGGAGAGGTTTGTGATGAACTCAGGTTAAACTTGTGTGTGGGGTGACTCGTCTGACATTATCTCGTCAAGATCCGCTCACAGAGTGTGTGTTTGTGTGTGAGCATTTTAGGAAGTGAACACACACACACACACACACACACACACACACACACACACACACACACACACACACACACACAGAGTTACTGGCAAACTGAGGCGACTGTTCTGCTAAGTGGCAATGAATAGGGTCTTGTGATGTGCTCTGATGCCAGCGCTAAGCCAGCCACTGACAGTTAGACTGATCCCCAAACATGTCTGTGTCTCTGTTTGGGATATAAATCTGTACCAGCAGTACCGCGCCCTCAGAGGACGGGGTCAGGAATCCGAGGTGTCTCATAGTAAAGGCGTACATCCACGGGTGTTGAGGAGATGTGGCGAAGGACACACATTTCCACCGTGGTCGTATCGGGTGTGTCACTCACTCGTCAAAATGTTCTTAAAAATGTTCTTTAAGCAAAAGTGAAATGATAAATAACATTATTACAGATAAACACAGTCTCCAACATCGGCATCGGATTCAGCTCCTCTGTTTTAAAGTCCGGGTAAAGTCATCCAGCCATCTGGCATATCGGGACAAATCCCAGCGGGCCATCAAAACATACATGAAGTTTTTCCTGGCCGTCTGACCTCGCCTGTCTCTCACCACTCGCCCTCACTGTCTACCTGTCATTCTGGGTGTGCATGAGAACGTGCTGCGTGCGTGCTCCACCGTAGCCTACACCGCAGCCTACACCGCAGCCTACACCGCAGCCTACACCGTCGCCCACACCACAGCCTACACCGCAGCCTACACCGCAGCCTGCTACTGTTGTGGCTGTAAAACGGTGTATAAATTGTTTGAGCATCTCAACCCCTCAGGATTTGATGGATTCGGTCCGATAACATTTGAAAAGTCTAAATGAGCCACACGATTGAATTCTTTTATCCCCATTCAGGTTAGCGTAAATAGGGCTAAACCGGAAGAAGCCGGCTCGGTAGCGCAGCAGTGAAATGGCCAAGAAGTGTCGTCAACCCTCACCCTGAATTGGCCATGGTTTCAGAGCCTTCTTTAGACACTCCCCGAGCGTTTCAGAGCAGAGAATACTGCTGATTGTTTCAGGATTTTGAATCCTAATTTTCTATACTACTTTTCAGGACCCATTTCTTTGTGCCTTACCCAGCCTTTAAGCACCTCGGTATGGCGACCCCTTGCCCCCCTTATAATGCTTGTTGGTTATGAGTCATCTCTGAAGGTTCTGATCCTGTTTCACCATTTCTACGTCTCTCCCAGAGTGATCATGGACTTTATGGCTCTTCCACAACGTGCACTCTTCAATATGAGAGGGAGCTGTTTGTGTTTTTGTGAGATGCACATAAACAGAATCGAGGGAACCTTATTGTTCTTTCATGGAAAAGGAATTTCAAAGAACAAGCGCTCACCCATGCACACACACACATGCATGCACACACACTAAGGCACACCAGCTCCTTATCCAATCCCTCCACTAATTCCCCCTTGGTAGAAGGTGTTCATTGTTTCTCTTCCATTCTAATCTCTCCCTCTCCTCTTTTTAAAATCCATATTAGATTCTCTTTGAGTTGGCCACAATCAGAGGCAGTGGAGCAGAGCATCACCCTGCTAATGCTCTTTGTCTCCCCAGATTTGTCACTTAGCATGGAGAGTACACCTTTGTCATGGAGCAGGGTGGGAGAGAGGCAGACTCTCACTTGGGGCAATTGTTTCTTGTCACAGGCCATCTTAACCCCCCCGGCCCCCCACCCTCCCCCTTAAGCAAATCAGCTTTGCTCTGGATTAGAGTCCTATCATAGCTCTGTCAGATCTCAGCAGCCTGCCTGAAACAGCTAAAACAAACAGATCTTTAAACTGAGAATAGAGTGGATGTGGAGATTCGGATTCCCAAAAGTCCCCGTGTTGTCTTTACCTGGAAATCATCATGTTATCTGTGAAGTATAGAGGATCGGCTCTGAGATCTTGTTGGGAGTTTTATCAACCAAACCCATGAGCTTCTTAGCATCCTCTTCTCTGTTATCTGGTAGCTAAAACAAGTATCGCAATGTATCTAGGGATGTCCTGAATACCCTTTTTTGGGCTCCGGAGCTTCGATTGTAATCAAGTCACAAGGAGTCCACGAGTTTTTACGCATCGTGTGGACGACGCACAAACGCCTCTCTCCACGCTCAGCGTCTTGAGGACCCTCTCCATCTATACGGCAGCGTTTTGAGGCTGCTCTGTCCAAACTAAGCGTCTCCTCTCCTCATCCCTCTCTGTGAGTGTAGACGTCCAGTTTGCAGGCCATCATCCCCTAAACCAGGGGTCAGCAACCGTTACTATCTAAAGAGCCATTTGAGGCAAAATAAATCTGTCTGGAGCCACAAAACATGTGATCATTGAGATGAAGGTAACAGTTTATAGTCTCAGTATATAGTATATCAGTCTAATGCAGTGAGGGCCAAAGAGACAATGTACTACGGAGTATCAGGGCCACATTGAGGGAAAACACATCTGAGATTTACACAATGAAGTCAGAATATTATGAGAATAAAGTCATAACTTTACAAGAAACAAGTCGTAATGTTACGAGAATAAAGTCATGTTAGGCCGCTGTCTCCACGCATATTCACCGCCGATCCCAGCAGTGTCCAGCTGTAAGCCTGTGCGTAACGCAGCCTGTGGAGGCTTCCTTTCGGCCCGAACCTCTATGACATAAGTAACGGCGATAAGGGCTCGTGGCTCGTCTCCATGTCTTGACTTGGGGAGGACTCAGCCAGACGTGTCTCCGTTCTCGGCTGAGATAGACGGCGTAGCGCTGCAACACTCGTGTCTTTCGGTTTACTTAAAGGCATTCACTTTTGAAGGATTCTGTTATTCTACAATATTATTATTTGTTATTGAAGGTTTGGTGTGTTTTATGCATGTTTGTAATCCAGAGGGGTTAAAATACAACAAATATCTGAATACCAAAATTAAAAATCGTTTACCTGCCCGGCAAATGAATAACCGAATATTCCGGTGCAGCCCTAAATGTGTCGTTATGTTAGTTGCACGTCATTGTAACTGTCTTCCTTGAAATGAAAACAGATGCTTAAATAATAATTGAGTGGCTAAAGTCAGTGTAAATGGTCAGAAGAGAGGACTCCTGGCATGTAAAGCGCTTTCTAACACTGTTTTCATGACTGCTCTATGACTAGAAGCCGGTGTTGTTGTTAGTTCGTAGCTGCTGGAGGTCATTTTCTTGCTTTCATGGTGACAAATTGAGCCAGATGTTGTCGGCACTTTATCAAAACGTATTTATTAAGTTTTCTGCAATAGATGTGTGTGTTTGGTGTCACAGTGCGGACTATAAAATTGGTTGAAAGTTTAGAAGAAGTTGGGTGGTCGACCATCGTCGTCAGTCATTCTGTTCCACACACACAACCTCTCCAACGTCTTTCATGGACTCATATCTGTCCAACTTTCTACACACATGGACATCATTTTGCTGGACAAGCAAACACACACGCCTCCTCCGCCGCTGTCCGCCACCGTCCTGATATCTGAACTGCTGCTTCATGCAGGGGGGAGTAATCAATCCCAGATACAGTAGCTCAGTGACTGTGTGTGTGGTGATGTTATTGGACATTTGAGGCCTCTGTGATGGCCAGAGATGGTGAAATGGTGGGAAAAGTGATGAGCAGGCACTTCACAGACCAGGGATGAACTCCTGCTATAATCCCGTCGACCTGTCTCCCCCCCCCCCCTTTGCCTCCGTCTTTCTTTCTCCATCACCCCCTCCTCCTCATTTTCTCCATCCTCCCCCGTCTCTCTACTTTCCTTCCCATCAGTCTCCTTGCTATCCACCTCTCTGTCTTTCATTTTTGTCTTCTCTACCCTTCTCTCTTTCCATTTCTTGACCACCCCCCCACCCCCTTCTTTCCTTTCTCTCTCTCTCCAGCAGAAGTGCAGAGCCAGGGCTTTTGCCTGCTGGTAATTTATTTTCCCATTAGCCCCCTGTCTGAAGTGCATGCTCTGGGTCTGAGTGTGTGTGGGGGCACCGAGGGCCACCCGAAAGAAAGACCCGGAGAGTCGGAGAGAGGAGGGCACCCTGGACACACTGATAAGACGAGAGAGAGGGAGGGAGGCAGGGTGGGAGGGACAGAAATGAAGGGAGAAAGACAGGATAGGAGATACTGCTGGTGTCCATCTCAGCACTTTTTGCTGGTTATGAATTATGATGCAGACTAATTATAAAAACTAAATGAAATTGGCAGATTTCAGTGGAACGATTGCGGTAGTTGAAATGATTTGCTGATTAGTCGAGACGCTTTATCAAACAGAGATGACAAACATTTGCTGGTTCCAGCTTCTCAGTATTGAGGATTTGCTTCTTCGTGTTTAAAGGCCCAGACACACGGGACACACCGCAAAAACTACTCCGACAGACGCTAACCGTCGGCCAACCGGCGGCTCGGTGTGTCAGGTCCTTAAAGGTCCTTTCACAAGCCAACATTTAGTCCGTTTTAATCAACCCCTAGTGCGGTTTGTTTGGGCAGTTGTTGAGCAGTAATCATACAACCGGTCCGTAACATGTCTCCCAAGCTGTCTCGGATGGTTTCCAAGCGAACCCTAGTGCCGTTTGATTGATTGAGAACATAATCTAACCTAATGTCAGGAAGTGAACCAAAACTGTGTGGGCATTTGTTGAGATGAACATTTGCAGTAGAGCGTCAAATCATAGCAGAAGTTATCTCGAAACGCTTTTCATATCGAGCAGGTCTAGACCGTGCTCTATGAACGACAGGTTAACATGAGTAGGAGAGGACTGGGCTGAAGGAGAACATGCAGAATACGACTAATAAAGTAATAAAGTAATAAAGTAAAGGGATTTGTGTGTACAGTAGATCGGTGCCGAGTCAAAGTGAAAATAGCTGGGCCCTGCTCCTTCGTACACACCGCTCAGCAAATGATTGGTTTTATTTGGTCCGCTTTGATTTGTGCACTGTCGAACCAAACCGGACTAAAAAGGAATCGATCCAAAATGTCGAACAGACTGTGGCTTGTGAATGCGCCCTTATATAACTGTAAACTTAATTTCTTTGGGACTGTTGGTCGAACAAAACAGGGCTCTTGAAAATCCTGATGGGTCTTTCACTATTTTCTGATATTCACTGAACTGTTAATCTAAAAACAAATCTACAGATTAATGGATAATAATATTGTTAGTTGCAGCCCCAGTGTTTCCACAGGTTCTCATCCTGAAGAGCTTTTTATATCCTCATATCATCATGCTGCAAAATGTCTTTTAAGGCTCTCCTGTTAATATATTCATGAAATATGTGCCCTTATAAATACGTCTTGCTTTCCCTGTAATCCCTGTCCAAGTCAACATTGCTTTTTTTGCACATTGTTTAATGGGTTTAATGTAAATGTGTGTGTCAGGTGCTCAGACGGAGCACACAGTAATGACATAAATACACGTTCAAGTGAAGTGTGACCTCGTTGGGAGGCTGAGGGACGGAACGGAGGAAGGTTAGGGTGACTGTCATTCAGCCTGTTGGCTCTGTGCTGTACAGATGATAGCTTTTATATCTGGAGGTTTCATTAATGTTGTTGAACCTCTGGAATATTGCTGTTCTTCAGTGTATTTCTGTTTGTGTGTTTGGCTTCCAATCCAGCGAGAGGTTAGTCCCCAATAAAACCCTCCGCTCTCCCAGTTAGGATTAGACCTTTTAAGGGCTGCTTGGTTTGTGACTCTCCTCCTTTCATCTGCTGCCATCAGAGGCAACCGAGGCAACCCTGCATTAAAGGCATTCCTCCCTCTCTCTCTCTCTCTCTCTCTCTCTTTCTTTCTCTCTTTCTTTCTTTCTTTCTCTCTTTCTTTCTTTCTAACCAGCTCCGTCTCTTTCTCTCTTTTACACACAAACACACTCTTGGTTCTGTTTTCTCCGTTGACTGATCATCGATATGTGTGTTAACAGGACTCTCCTGCCTGGCAAACACTGAATATTAGCTTCAGGAGCGAGAGATATCATCTGTTAAGACATAAGCTGGAATTAATTAAATTAACTTCAGGTGAGTTTATGGTCTCAATCTCTAGTTTCAAGTCTTCTTCAATACAGCATGGTGTTCATTTAGTAGATGATGGTCCCATGTAGAGTCAGATAGACCATAAAGCAGGGGATGCTTTAGGGCGGGGCTACCTGCTGATTGACAGGTCGCTACCACGGTGTTGTCCGGCCTGGGAGTTGTCCGTGTTTCGTCTTACTGAACTTTAACCCTTTAATCACAGTGTGTTTTCACCTCATTAAAGTTAATTATAGCATTTTGATCGCCTAAAAATGTCTTATTCAGCGTTCAGTTGTACTTAGCTCCGCCCTCTGGTTTCACTTCGGGTTGTAAAAAACCAAGATGGCAACGACCAAAATGACATATCCAGTATATATAAATACATTTATGTTCTATTTCACAGACTGGTGACAGGAAAGTTAAAGTTACATCTCCTCTCTCGTACAACTCAGAGCCTCCGGCTGCGACTACTTCACTCAACATCACTCAATCATGATGTCTCACCCCTTTTTATAACATCAAATAACTAATTAAAACCAAACTTATCAGAAAAATGAACACATGAACATACATCAGCATGATGAGAACTACCTAAAATGACAGAAACCATCTTTAGGAAAAATGTAATTGATGTGTGCTTTGACTTTTTAGTTTGGCCCACGTCCCATCCGCTAACACGGAGGGATTGACCTGCACCATCACCAATGAGTAGGGATGTCACGAGAACCAATCGGTACCAAGTCGATGCCAAAATTCTAAAAACGTGACGGTACTCTTTTTCTACAGTACCGACGGAACCGTTCGATGCCTGCAGGGTCCGACATTAACACCCGCCAAGCGACAAATGCGCCTGCTTCTGTCCTCTGCTCTCACACACAACATCGCCATGCAGCAGCGAGGTACAGAGATGCAGAGATGCTCTATGTTGGAGAAGAGGATTCACTCATGGGGGAAAAACTGAACTGAACTGAACAAACTGAATTTCTATCTTTTGTTGCCAAATCTCTGAAAAGTGGTGTTTTTTTTATTGAACTCTGGTCTCTGTATTTCCGGTGAATGTTATTGAGACTTGCATTTGATTATCTCTTTTACACTTAACTCCCCAGATCCTCTCAGTTTGAACCGATCCAACAGCATCCAATCAGGTTTCAGGAGAAAACCATGAAGCACTAACGTTCTGTTACTGAGCACCAGATGGATCCAGTTACTC
>CAKAOH010002466.1:54966-77342 GCA_916701665.1 Sebastiscus tertius | reverse complement strand
AGTTTTGTTGATGTACTGTATGATAAATAAGAGAAAAAAAATGATATCTATACCAAATTTCATGGCAACCTATCCAATAGCTGTTGAGGTATTTCACTCAAAACCAAAACATGACCAAAGTGATTAGGATTCAGCGCCTGGGAAACATGAATGTATGATAAGATAATCCTGTATTAGTCCCACAGCAGGGAAATTTGCAATTGATGTACAAAATTTGGTGCCAATGCACCCAGTAGGTGTTGTGACATTGTATTGGCTAAATGGAAACTTAATTTGATTTTAGTTTCTGCCAATGGCGCTACATGAATGTTCATTTGATCACCATAGTCATTATCATACACCCTTCGGGCACCATGAATGTATGTGCAAAATGCAACCGCAATCCATTCAGTAGTTGCTGAGATATTTCAGACTGAACCAAAGTGGAGGACAGAACAACTGACTGACAAGAGCCAATCCATTAGTGTGACTAAAACATGAATGTATCTGGAAAATTGGTGCTTTCAATAGCTTTCCCTTTATTCTCCTATGCAGAGTTTAATTCCAGTAATTTGACATATAGTGCAATATGTGGTATAAAACCACTCAGTCTTTTTTTATATATAAACCACCTGCTGAGACTGTGAAAGCAACACATTCTGACATCTGTCTTTCAATATGACATAGTAGAGTGGAGATCATAATGCATTAATAAGGCAGTATATTGCAGCGTTCTGAATATTGTGTTTATGGTAAAACCGTTCACAATACTGTATGTTATTAGTAGGGCTGTCAAAGTTAACACGATAATATGCTAGCTTTTCAAGAAGGAGGTTAAATAAAGCTCCAAACTTAGACTAAATTTTGGCAAGGAAAAACTGTCATGGCCATTTTCAAAGGGGTCCCTTGACCTCTGACCTCAAGATATGTGAATGAAAATGGGGTTCTATGGGTACCTACGAGTATCCCCTTTACAGACATGCCCATTTTATGATAATCACATGCAGTTTGGGGCAAGTCATAGCAACTATTGTTGCCTGTTGGGCTTGAGTTTACCACGTTATGATTTCAGCATATTTTCTATGCTAAATGCAGTATCTGTGAGGGTTTCTGGACAATATGTCTCATTGTTTTGTGTTGTTAATTGATTTACAATGATAAATATATACATACATTTGCATAAAACAAGCATATTTGCCCACTCCAATTTTGATAAAAGTATTAAATACTTCACAAATCTCCCTTCAAGGTACATTTTGAACATAAAAAAATGTATGATTACTTTGCTATTATTCGCGATTAATCATGGACAATCATGCAATTAATCGCGATTAAATATTTAAATTGATTGACAGCCCTAGTTATTAGTAGTAGAAAGTTACTTGCCGCAAAAGAATTAACAGAAGCAAGCGAGTGAAGCCTGTGAAGGACTCCAGGGAGAGAAGAAGCACAGGGCTCGTGATAAGTTTGGGCAAGTGTGTAAACAATTTCAAACCTCAGGGCTCGGCAGACTCCGGTAATGGATGCGTAACCCAAACTGAAGTGATGTACTCCCCGCCCAGAAACACTGGAACTAGCTGAATTAGCGCAAGGACCTCTGACACACTAATGTAAATAAGAGAGGAGCAGAATTTACACAGCACTTTTTTCTTTTTCTTTTTTTTCTACCTCTGAAACCACTCAGAGATCAAGAGAGGGAATTTATGTCCTTTCCCCTCAACGGCGCAGGGAGGGAGAGGAAATACTGCAGAAAGTAACTGCCTCATGTGCAGGACACCTTCAAATACAACAAAGAGAAAAGAACAATGCCTTTTATCTGATCTGAGACTCCGTCAGTAATGAAGCTAATCAAAAGCATGAAGGGGAAACCATTAAGGGATAAAAGAGAGCTGATGTTGAGTAAGAACATGCTGTGTAGAACATATCCCAGTTCTGATGTAATATTTAGGATTCCACCCACACCACACACTTTACACAGAGACCACTTGTGAGGAGGAGTACTCGGCCTGTGAAAACAGTTGTATACAGTAATGTCTTCTGTGTCACATCTGTTAAAGTGGTGGGGTTTTTCTTTGTCATCCAGACAAAAGTGTCTTCAACATTCTTTTGTTTACTGAACTAAACAGGACCAGAACAAGAACAAGAGATAGCTGTTTTTCCCACTGACTGGGAGTCTTAGTGCAGTCTAAGATCTTTAACAAAAAAACTTGAAAAAACAGACTTTCCAGACTTGGACAAGGACCCTTGCTAGGGTTTGCTCAAACTAAATACCAGTTCCTTGGAGCACTGTAGATGTCTTAAAGTGGCAGTAGGCAGTATATTTGTGGCATCATTGGGCAAAAATTCCATAATAACCTTTCAGCATATTGTAATTCAAGTGTTCTGAGAGATAACTAGACTTCTGCTCCTCCTCAGGCTCTGTTTTCAGGCTTTAAAAAAATCTAACCTTGACTAATCACAGGTCATTTCATTGAGAGAGCATTCCTATTGGCTGTGCTCCGGTCATGTGACCAGAACTTGGCGTTCCTTCACCAGATTTCACAATGGCAGCCGGGTCACAAAATATCTCATTTTACAGCTAATCCGTGCACTACAGGATGATTCTGAAAACATTTGAGGAGAGAAATAAGGCATAACAGTAACAGAATATTGATTCATATTTGATCAGCGCGGCCTAGTTTGACCGTTTGGTCGCGAGTGATTGGCAGCCGGCTCTCATAGACAGCAGCTGGACAGCGGACCTCGGATCAGCTCTTACTGCTTGTTTCCTCCGGTATTTGAAATGTTGCAGATGCCGTTAGGAGCACCGGAGGACACAGAGGAACATGATTTTTTTCAGGTTACCTGTTTCATGTACTGCTGTCACGAAATATCTCGCCTACTTTAGCTTTAACTTACTTACCAGAATGTTCAACCCATTCTCATTCCCAACTACTCAAATACCGCCGCTTGGTCAGTGCCCCTCGGCTTCTGATACCGACGCATGGAGGCACCCTGTAATGACTGTAAGCGAAGAACCGGGCATTCAACTAACTACAATGTAAACTCACCCGCAGTGACCTAGTATTAATAGCCTGAGAGTCTACTCAGGGTGGGCGGTAGGGATGGTGGTTGAGTCAAACAAACGCAAGACTTTCAACCAGGAGACCGTTCTAATTTGTGTCCCGTGTGAAACTAAAAGTAACGTTGACTTATTATGTCATGTCAGTCTTTAGTCACGTGACTTGTTAGTATCAGTATTAGTCCTGTGAGTCACGAGTCACTAGTCTAGTGAGTCGTTAGGCACTCGCTAGCGACTCACATGAGTTGTTAGTCAGTGAAAATAACATCAACCACGGCCATTTACTAACCCTAAGTAAGTGGCTGTATTGCCTAAACCTAACTTCCTGTGAAAATGGAAGTTTATTTTGAAAGGGCATTATGCGTGTAACAAGCGTATATTGACACGTTGCCCCTGACATGTTCAAAACCAATGTTAGAGGGGTACCTGGAGTTGGGAGTGAGAATGTGTTGGAATGCGATCTGTCTTCAGCAGTAATATAGTTTTATAAATAAGTAATGAAAACCGGAAATGGACATAACTTTAATATCCATTTTTAGGGAGTGCTACTGCCTGAATGCTATTAGCATTGGATTTCTGTGGTCACTTTGTAGAGTTCCTGGCAGGACATGAGCCACACCACATAGCACCCTAGCCCTAAAATATTTGTCCAATTAATTATTAGACACAAAAATAATCTAAGAATCACAAACCAAAAATATGAAACGCAAACCAAAAAAAAAGAAAAAACAGTGATGCTGAAGCTGTGATTTTGGAGGCAAATCACATTTCTTTGTATTTCACACAGTTATCCCGAAAAAAAAAGCTCATTCTTCCAAAGGCTCATTGCTCCGAAAATACACCCTAACAAAA
Source organism: Sebastiscus tertius (assembly GCA_916701665.1). Taxonomy (NCBI): domain Eukaryota; kingdom Metazoa; phylum Chordata; class Actinopteri; order Perciformes; family Sebastidae; genus Sebastiscus; species Sebastiscus tertius. The sequence continues at coordinate 73,450 of CAKAOH010002466.1, read as the reverse complement.
CACATGACTAATCATCATGCAGAATGACATCATCGGACCTTCCCCATGTTTTGCAACCCGTGGCAGAAGTTAGCCTTCAGGGCTTTCTGCCCGAAATCTCCTCAGGTTTAGGCAACAAAACTACTTGGTTAGGTTCAGGAACAGATCGTGTTTTTTGGGTTAAAATAGACCCTTTCTGGCAGAAAGCATTGAAGGCAAAAAAATATTGCTACAGGGAAGGTCCAATGACGTCATTCTGCATAATAATTAGCCACGTGCTTCTGTTTGTTGTGTGGAAAGTGTGTATTTTCTGAGTAATGGGCCTTTTGGAACAATGGATGTTTTCGTTTTTGGGATAATGGGCTGTCGGACAAATGGGCTTTCGGTCCAGTGTGACATTTTGGGGATTATTAGGGTTTCAAAGCAATGGGCCGTCAGGACAATGGCATGGCACCAATGCCATCTGAGTTATCTCAGTTTGGATTTGAGACTTCACGTTTAATAGTTCAGGTTACGAGCAGGTGGCGTGGCATTTAAAAGACATGGGCATTACCAAGCAGGAAGGGTATTGAAAAACTTGTCCTCGACTGCTTTAATTTTGACCATATTTTAAATCTGTCACTCATATGTTCATCAGTTTAATAAAGTGAAATACTAAAATCGCTTTAAGAAGGTTTACAATCCTGTTGCCCTTCCTGAGTGCTCATGATGACAGTTTAACTGAAAAGAGGAGGCTGAAAAACACAGGTTCTCAGGATGAGCTCAAAATGTTGAACATATTCCGTGACAGTAGTGAGTGATTAGTGTGTGGATCCTGTACAGTATGTATGGGTGTGGGGGCGTGTGATGTGGCACAGTGAATTTAGGAAGCTACGGAGGCAGAATGAGAGATGAAATAAATCGGAGTGCCATACAGTAATGGTGCGTGGGCTCCAGCGAGCATGTTTTAAGTCAAGAGGAGAGCGTGTGTGTCTCTTTTATCACTTGCTCCCGGCTCCCTTTTATTTTAAGGCATGATGACAGGTAGGGAGGATAGCAACAGAGGTGGTGACTCACAATGTAGAAGGGAAAGATGTGAGAGGGTGTCTGGTGCACACTCAGGTGTCTCATTCATTACTCAGGGATGTGAGGGGGGTAACAAATGTTACGTTCGGTTAAAATAAAAATGTGCGCAGCATGCATGAGAAGGGAAAGTTTGTTTTTCCCGGGTGGTCGTCTTGAGGCTGAAACAGTACGGTGGAAATGAATGGTGCCCAGCGGGAGCATGGTGGACAACTCCTGCTTTCAAGCCCCAGAAGTGGACATTTCGTCAGCCAGGTATCCAAGGGTAATTACGCCTTAGCAAAAACCTTTTTCTTTTGATTCCCCTAACCTGAAATCCAACCACCATTGAACATCTGGAAACACGGTAACATCACTGCAATAAAGTCCAATTGGACCAGAAACCAGATGGACTAGATAATTAGACAGGTAGTAAACATGCTAACGGTGTAGTCAGATTGCAAACACACCCGAAGTGTTGCTAGTAATCCACGAATGCACAGGAAAACTATACGAATACAGTCAGTCAAAGTTGAACCAGAAAGTTGGTCGGCACAGTTTGGGTGTTTTAATGTTAGCCTTAATCTGTTCTTTCATGTTTTGACTAACCTGGGGGTTTGATTAAAGGAACAGTGTGTAACATTTCGGGGCATCTATTAAACCTGCAGTAGGCAGAATGTTTTTGGCATGGAGAAATAACTAGACTTCCGCACATCCTCATGGCTTCAGGATTTAATAAATTTAGCCCATGATGGGAGGCTTTGGCCAATCACAGGTCATTTCAGAGAGAGCGTTCCTATTGGCTATGCTCCGGATGGTGGGCGGTGCTTGGTATTTCCTCAACTGATCTCAACATGGCTGCCGGGTCACAAAATTTATCATTTTACAGCTAAACAGTACACTACAAGATGTTTCTGAAAACATTTGAGGCGTGAAATAGGCATTACAGTAACCGAATATTGATTCATATTTGATCAGCGCTGCCTAGTTTGACCGTTTGATCAAAGTTCGTGAGTGATTGACAGCTGCTCAGAGAAGGCGAAGCTCCAGCTTGGCTCTGATTAGTTGTTTTCCTCTGATCTGTGAAAATCTTTCAGATGCCATTAGGAGCACCGAAGGTCACCGGAGGAGACCGGAGGACACAGAGGCACATGATTTTTTTTTTCCGATTATCTGTCTCATGCACTACTGTCAGGATATAGTGACCGTTTTATAAAAATAACTTTTTTTAATCATATTTGCTCCATTTCTACCCACTGCTGTTTTAAGAGAAATGGAATATAATAATTATGTTTTCATGAGTGTATAATCACCTGAAACTAATGCGGATGTTGAAGTACATGGGATTTATTGTTTTACTTTTGTTTTTTTACCGTGGTATCGAATTGGGTATCGAGAATCGTGGAATTTCACTGGTGTTGGGTTCGACTACTAAATTTCTGGTATTGTGAATTCCCTACTGTAGCCCTATGGGAAATGACAAAACACTTAAAATATATTATTGCAGCGCCAAAAGGTGCAGTGAACATTTTTTGGGTGAACCTAAATTATTAGCTGTTGCACCTAAACAAAAAAGTTAAGCGTACAAGTGCAACCAATGTAAAAAGTTAGTCTGGAGCCCTTATAAAACCGCCTTTAAGATATTGTCAGATGATCTAATATTAGTACACAATGCAAGTCCACAAAATGTGATATTTCAGACTCTTTACTTGCGTCACAACAATGCACCTGTGGCATAATAAAACCTGCTTTGATTAGAACTGAAGCTGATGCTGAAAACGCTGCCTGTGCCTTCCCCAATACGACCTGTGGCAGGCAGAATATAAATGCACTGAAGAGCTGTATTTGATGTGGGAAATATCAGACGCACTAGATTGGCTATTGATTTAGTCTTGATGCAGCGACAGTGTCAATAAGGGCCAATACTAATAATGGCTCACATAACAGACAGCCCGGATGGAGCCGCGGAGTTATTAATATCATTGCTATCGAGCTCTCCAAGTCCTCAGATATGCTTGTTAGCACTTCGGCTAGTAATAACCCTGACAACCGCCGCTGTCTCTACACCTGAGGGGGTATGACACGAGGCCTGCTGCCTTCTAAACCCAATCAGCCCAGATTCCCTACATCAAAACACTCCTCGGAATCGTATAAACCAGCTGCGTGCATCGAGAAATCAGTGAAATAAGAAAGATTAAGAAGCAGATTGTCTATTAAAAAGTGTAATGCAATCAGCCAAGGGAGTAGAAGACGCAGTGTTTGGATAAATTGGGGAACGCTCGCCCCAGAAGCAATTTGATAGCCATGACACTTAGCTGTCCTTCGCTGAGTTATGGCTGGATAAGAGGCACTCTTCGGGTTGCAACACGATTTCCCAGGCCCCCGGTCCTCCTCCCCGCAGGATGCAGAGGTTAACGACGAGTTCACAACGCGACCTTTTGAACGGCTTAGTCAGCACGCACTCCCCCGTTCTGACCTCCCGCTTCCCTCACCCGTCTTCTTCTTTTTTTCTTTCGCTCAGACGGGAGGTTTTCAGGGGGGCCATCTCTGATCCGAGATGAAACAATGTTACCACATCTCCCGCCATCACTTCCTCTTTGTACTCTTCTTTCAACTCGCCGCGGCTTCTGACTGTCTTGTCCTCTGGCCCCGTTTGGCAAATCCCTAATGGCCGCTCCACTTTCCTCAGTAGGGTAGGAGTACAGAATTCCCTTCACTCACCTTTCTCTCTGTCTCTACTCCAAGAGCAACAGTACCCTGAACTGACCAAATTCCCACCTTTCCCTCTCTATCTCTCTTTCTGTCATCTTGCCGTAAGTGTATCTGTAAAACTCATATCCGTCGGGTGACCTGTGGCCAAGTGGAGAAGGCCTGCCAAGTCCAGCTGGGAGAGCAGAGCTTCCCGTCGAGTACATTAAAGACACACGGAGGTCAGCTTTCTTGATCTCTGACCTCGGCGAACCACAATATCTGTTTCTAGTTACTTTGAACTTGCAATATATGAGAGGATCGCAATAGATTTTTTTCATTTGATGAGTTTTGAACCTGCTGTTTGCTTTGACTTCAGACCATATGGTTTAGAAATGTATCTTCTGGTCATCTTCTGGCTACTGAAATATATGGATTATGACAAAAATAATCTACTCCATCAGGTTTCTATCAGCAGGCTTTGTTCTTTCTTGTTCTCTTGATATTAAAACAAAACCAGCAACATCTCCTCTTAAAAAGTAGTTGACTGAAGCCCATCACATCTGGCCCCAAGCTGGCCCCCACGAGAGCCGTTAGAGGTTATCGCCCCTGAAAACTACCCTCCACATGTGTGCGTATGATGGCAAAGCTGTAAAGATCGCTGTATTTCCAAGTCCATAGAGGAAAGAGACAGCATTGTTCCAGCCTTTCACCCCAGGGGAGGCAGAGGGATCTTTTACACGGTTGTGGTTTTACTGTAAAACATCTCTCTTTCGGAGCTGACTGCGTGTCAGACGGCAGGAAAAGCTTGTCTGGGATTTATTGGCAGTTGCGGATCCGCGGATGATGGACGAATGCCCCTCTGGAGCTTAGGTCTTGTAAAAGGCAAAGGGCGCAATGCCCTGTTAAAATGGTGTTTATTTCTTTTGCAAGTCTTGTAGGATGTCTCTCTTTCTCTCCCTATTCACGTCACTTTTTGTTAACTCCGTGGTGGCCTTTGTGCTCTCCAAATGCCCTCTTTCCCCTTTTTATAGTCCTTATTTTGCTTTATTTCTCTGAATAAACAGGATATTTTCTGGCAGCGGAGGATTTATCCTTGACTTTGCATGTACAGAACGTATACCTTCAGCTATAGTGTGAATGCTTGTGCTTTTGTACAAAGGGGCTGACATTGTCTTTTTTTTTAAGACATTGTGTCTTATTAAAGTACCATGGTGACACGGGAGGAGGGGGGGGGGGGGGGATTGATGGAAGGACAAAATAAGGCAGTGGAAAGATTACAGGAGAGAAAGGAATATAGGTAGGATAGAAACAAGCTGGGGTGGGGGAAAAAGTTTTGTTTTGTACAATTGCCAGAATCGATATATTTGCTTCATTTGAGTCTATGCGGGGGTAGACAGAAGTTACCACTTTTATTGTAGTAGTCTGAGTACCGTGACGTCATATCCCTTCCGTATCCGTCAACCAAAACAAACCGCAGTCTGCAATGAAGTAGGAAACGGCGGATGTGGGTTTCACACATTGCCAGGAAAAGCAGAGCTAGACATCACGGCTAAAGCTGCATGATAACTCTGTCATGGAAAGGAAACGTTATCGTTACCGTTTTCATTGCGCAGTCAAGCCAGCCGTCACTCTCATCTGTGTGGTCAAATCAGCCGACGCTACAACTGTAGAGCACCCATATACTGACATTTATGTTAAATGCATTCAAACGGCCCCAATGGAGCTGACCATGGATATATAAAGAGAATGGAAGAGCTAGCGATGGACTTGGCAAAGTTAGAGGAAGTATACACATGGGACTACGTTTTCAAAATAAGGTGTTAACAAAAGGGAACTGTATATACAAAATACATCTATGGAAATAAGATTTATTGGATTATATTCTCCAGAAGTATGAAACATTACATGTCCCTTATAAATTAAAAAGAAAATACCACTAATTTGTGAGGGAAATGTCTTTATTCTTTGATTTTTGGGTTGCTGGAAAAAAAAATAATAAATAATTCTTGACAACGACTGATATATTTGACTTCAGGCCATCTCAGAATCAATCGTCCTGCTGAAAATCAAACATTTTTTTACTGTATTAATTAAGATATTTTCCAAAGTAAAACTCCCTAAAAGTGATGATTCAACTTTTTCCCACGGTCTAGTGTTGAAAAAAGACTAAGAATTGCAATACTTGTAGAATCACAATACTTAAAAATCGCAATACATATCAAATCGCCACCCAAGTATCATGATAGTATCGAATCGGGTGAATGGTCCCAGCCCTAACTAGAGAAGGAAGGAAGGAAATAGAAACAAAGAGCAATAAAGAATTAAAACAGCAGTGTGTTGGAGAAGTTAACGTAGTGTTTAAGTTTTAAAATTATTAGTTATACTGTGGGTGATTTATTTTGATATTCAGATGGTCACACCTGAGTGAAAAAACAACTTTAATGGAGCCCAGGCAGCTCTTGAGTCAGCAGTTATGATCTCTATCAGATTTTAACAGCACCTGCTAAATGTTGTAACGGTTCTTGCTGAGTTAAAATAAAGGCAGTTAGAAACGTGTAAATGCTGTGTAAGGAACGGCAACATGTTCCACTGATATCTAATATCTTTCAGAATCATTTTTGCCAAAGTTTTCGCGAACACATCTGTGAGATTTCTGCCTCTATCCCAATACAGTTGCGTTGAAAGGAACTTCATTTGTAGTGTCCACGGCATAGAAAAAAAATGACCCTGTGAGCAACAAATTTGAATTTAAATAAGTGACCTCCCCTTCAAGTTTGTTGTTGTGACAGTGCTGGTTTTGAAGCAGAAAAAGTTACACATCACTGTTTTTGCTGTTTCAGGCCTCACCGTTTCTTTCAAATCGTTGTTGACTGGTGCTAATAATAACTCCAGTTTGAAATATTACCTGTTTTTTTGACTATTTTTGTTTAAAGGGTGATGACAGACTTAAACTTTGATCATTCAAAGTGTATTTCACTGAATGTAAGAGGGCCGCAAGACAGAACAAAGAGGGTTTTTTTTATTTAGCAGACATGCTAATGCATAATTTTCTTTCCCTCAAGAAACACTCCCGCGACAATGACACAAATCTGTAGAAATCTCAGTGGGGCCGCTCAGCAGTGTTCAGGCGTGGGACTAATCACCCAGCAGGGGTGACATCTCTGCTAAGTAAATTCAAAGGTGACACACTTGGGAACTTTTTTGGAAGATAGATCATAACTGTGGGTAAAATGCAACGAGGCAGCATCCGTGATTTACAGTTTTGATAGTCATAATCACAAGTTTCAGAAGGTTTTTCCTGGAAGCCCTCCGAGCTACAGGAGAAGTAGAGTTATCAAAGGAAACTGAAAAAAGGAGATTTCAAAGAAGTATTCTATAAGCTAATAGATAGATTTGCAAGCAAAAATTATTCAGTCCCTTCGGCAAGACTGTATCATAATTATTAATGTTCCATGCAATTTTCTTCTCAAATCAATGCAGACATGAAGCTCAGGACATACTGTACACTGTACCGCAACTGCTCCTATATTAATCATATATTCATTGCATTACACACAATGTCCTTGGCCCATTCTGTTACAGAGTTAGCGATAAGGTAGATAATAATATCATAACAGCATTTATTCATTTGATATTCAACTAAAGGGTAATAGAATGTTTTGTACAGTAAGTAGAGTACTTCCAAGGATATACCACTGGAGAATAAATGAAGCATTGTAAATCAGTTAATATTCGTATCAAGCAGCCTTAAGCACATTTTTTCCACCGGAGGTCATTTGTGTCTAACTGTAGCAATTGTACACTAAAATGACAAAGCCGCCGAGGCGTTAGCCAGCAGAAACAAATTGTTTTGCGAGGAAATATTTTAAGACGGACTAAACGTTTTATTAAAGTTTTACTGTTTTTACAGTGTTACTGATTTCAAGTAGTAATCCTCTATGACATTACATACAATATTGTGTCAGCACATTTGCGTGAAACCTTTCTTGTTTTCAAATGTTTCCAGAATCATCTTGTAGTGTACTGTTTAGCTGTAAAATGAGAAAGTTTGTGACCCGGCAGCCATGTTGAGATAAGTTGAGGAAATACCAAGCACCGCCCACCAGCCATTACACAGCCAATAGGAACGCTCTCTCTCTGAAATGACCTGTGGTTGGTCAAAGTCTTCAGTCACTGTCTAGAATTTTGAAAGCCTGAAAACAGAGCCTCGAGGAGGTGAAGAAGCCTAGTTTTCTCACAGAACACTTGAATGACAATATGCTGAAAGGTTATTAAGGCATTTTTGCCCAATGATGCCAAAAAAGTGTTGCCTACTGAAGCTTTAAGTGAGCGTAGGCTAAAGTTGTCGCCAACTGCGAGACTAACCTCGTTCACTTTTATCAGCAGGTGGCATGCAAGACACGGGAACTTGGTTTGGGTCTTGAGGAGTTGTAGTTGTAGCTATAACGTTGCTGCTAACTTCATGCTCATCGTCACACACGCTCACTCTCTCTCTTGACCGCACACTCGCTAACATTACGCACACAACCTCCCTATTTCTTAAAGGAGTTTAAAAAAACATTGTAAAAATACATTAAATAATCCATGATGCTTAGGCGCGCCGGGGTATTGGCCCAAAGGTCTGCCGGGCTTGCAATATACTCGTGGAGCATCTGTATTTTTGACGGTATTGACATTCATACCTTCTGGATTTCTAAATACCCCCAAATACTGTACCCAAGCCTTGTCCACAGACATATAAACATCTAGTAAAGTACTCAAAACCTCCTCTGTGGTAGTTCTCACTACAGTAGGTGTCTCGAGGACCACATTCTGCCATCAAGACACACACACACAGACTCACAAGGTGTCGCAACTGGTAAATATTAGCCTAGTAGACCTAGCTACGTCAGGGTTGTGTATCTGTCTTTCAAGGTGTGCGGGGGACTAAAGCTTTGAACAGAGTTTAAAATGAAAATTGGACACTGCATCAAAATGAATAAGACCTTGACTGTGGGAGGAAAAGTGATGCTTTGGCTCTATAAATATCATAAATTTGTTTTTAACATTTGAAGCAGTGGAGCATTTCAAGACCATGTCGGTGCAAATAAGGAACTCTAAAGAAGCCCTCGCCTTTTGATCCTGAACAGATGACACTACATTATGTTTACTGCTGTTTTAGATAGCTGAAACATTTTCTAGTGTAGCTGTGATGGATTATAGCTGTCGACATTTTAGTGCAATTTTGCCTCGTCTCCATTTGACTGTTATCGCTATGAATAAAAAATAAATAAAAAAACAGTCCATTAATCATAGAATACAAGGGACATAAGCAAGGTGCATAAGGTGTTTTTGTGTTTTAACACAGATTCTTCATTTTCAAGATTAAAAATATTATTTGAATATATTTACATTGAGAATGAAAGTTCATTCTTGACCTTGGGAAACAGTAGTTGGCAAAAGAATCTAACAAACACACAAGGACCATTTAAATTAAACAAATTCCTATTTTTGTAAGCACTTTAATCATATTAAATAAAGTCTGAATTACTTCACTAATACTAGTTACTACTCATCCACTCCTTAAGAGCACCCTTGGCCGACTTTACTTAGTTTAGAAGCTGCAGCGGGCTCAGTTTTAGAGCTTGAGTGAAGGCACTGGTATATGAAACTATAATACCCAAGGAATCCATTGGTACCCAAGGAACCCAAGGAATCCATTGGTACCCAAGGAACCCAAGGAATCCATTGGTACCCATGTCATGCTAGCTTGTGGTCAAGTACAATAACTAATGCTCCAAAGTTACACTACATTTTGGTGAGGAAAAACTGGCATGGCCATTTTCAAAGGGGTTCCTTGACCTCTGACCTCAAGATATGTGAATGAAAATGGGTTCTATGGGTACCCACGAGTCTCCCCTTTACAGTCATGCCCACTTTATGATAATCACATACAGTTTGGGGCAAAAAACATGCACTTTATTGCATGCAGTACAAATGTGTTATTTTTGCCTATTCTAAAATGGTGTATTTGAATATTTCTGCATACTGGTATCCCTTAACAGTCTTGGAATTACATTAATTGTGTATGACTGTAAAGCTGAGACTCTTGTGGATCCGATGATGTACACCACTTCTATGTGACATCTATTGCTGACCTGCTATCTCCCCTTAAAGACCCCTGTACCCCTGCCTAAAAAAGACAAAAAGGAGTCCATGAAGAAGATGGGGGGAGTGGAAAAGGTTAATACAAATAAATGGGTCACAGTGCTATTTCAAATTGTCTTGTCTAAAGGGTGGGGTGAAATATAACATCTATTATAATGTGTTTGTTCAGGGAGATTAGATTCTATCTGACTAGAAAGTGTTTTCTCACGTGTCATTTTAGCTAATGGTGTCGCAGGTATTCAACAGAACATAGTTTATGATATACCGTTTTATTAATCTTGCACTGCATCTTTGACTCTGATCACCTTTGACCACGAAAAGATTTTTGTTATTGCCTCGGTAGCAATAATGTGCCAGCCTCCTCTTACGGGGATTACACTTAAGAGTCCCATCTATAACCCCGATGTCGATGGATTGAAACCATCCCCCGCGCAGAGCTCACCTTTACCCAGCATCACGGCTCTTTCATGTCCACCGCTCCAACATCCCTGCCTTCATTCTACAGTAATCCCATGAGTTATCACCCTTCATCAGAGGTGAGCTTTCTCACCTTGGTGCTGCAGTGGGCAGCATGTTCTCTAATCCATCAAGGAGGACCCTCTGGCTGAAGCAAGACAGGACTCTTACTGTGACTCAGTTACATGGTAGACCAGAGTGAAAACACAGGAGCCAGAGGGGTGTTGGAAAGACAGTTGACAATGAATTGCATTCATAGCATCATCTACAATTCAGTCGTCTGAAATCTTAAAGAATTATTTAACGCATTGACCTGAATATTAGGGCCGTACAATACACCTACTCCCGATTCAATATTATCACCATACTTGGGTGCCGATTCGATATGTGTTGCAATTTTTAAGTCTTGCAATTCTATTTTACGATTTATTGCAACTTTTTTAACACTAGACTATGGGTAAAAAGTTGAATCATACACTTCTAGGGACTTTTACTTTGGAAATATTTAACTTGATACAGTAAAAATGCTTGATTTTCAGCATGTATGTAGTCAGAGATAGGCCGTTTGAATGCATGTAACATAAATGTCAGTATATGGGTGCTCTACAGTTGTAGTGTCGGTCGATTGGACCGCACAGATGAGAGTGACAGCTGGCTTGACCATACATTACCGCAGTAACGATAACATTACCTGTCTATGACAGAGTTAGCATGCAGCTTTAGCTGTGATGTCTAGCTCTGCTTTTCCCGGCAAAGTGTGAACTCCACTTCCGCCGTTTTCTACTTCCTCGCCGACTGCGGTTTGTTTTGGTTGACGGATACGGAACGGATATGACGTCACGTTACTCAGACTACAACAATAAAATCGGTAACTTCCTTCTACCTCCGCATAGACGCAAATTAAGCAAATATATTGATTCTGGCAAAATCGTAAAAAACAAAAAATCCCAATACATAGGTGAATCGTTTTTTTCTCCCACCCTTACTGAATATAATACAACCCTGATTATAAGATGACCCCCCAATTTCCGACACCTGTTTTTGCAAAAATACTTTTTGAAGACAAGTATCAGGATGATCCTGTTGGAAAGGTTTCAGAGGGATAAATGTAGTCCAAAGATGAGATGGTCCAAATCTCTGAAGCCTTTTTTGTCTTCTAATGGTGGAACATAAAGTACTTCCATATAAGCAGAATGTACATCCCGCATTTGTGTAGCTTGTCAAATAATATTTTCAAGTGCAGCAGACATCAACTCTTCGGTCACATTTTTCACACTCTGCTGTCAAAGTTGAAGTGGCCAGAATGGTTTTCTCTGGAAGGTAGCATTTTTCAGACTGTCAGTCTTTTTGAGCTCCCCACTATGAAATTGTGTGACAGCGGTAATTCTTGGCTGCTAGATGAGGTCTATTTCTGCAATAAAGTCATCAAGAGACGGCTCATTTTTATTTGCCAGGAATATATTTCCTCCGTGGCAGCAAAACCTCTTACGCAAGCCGTCAGAAATTAGGCTTCCTAAACACTTTTAGGGTGATTTACTCAAGGAAAAAAAAACACTAATGGACTTCAAGAAACCCGCTAGCCTAGCAACAATGAGGTGACTCTCTTAATGTAATGCAACCAGTGAGGTGTTTTTGGCATAGTGGCCATACTTGGTATCACACCATCATGTGACACACACTGGCTCAGAAATATGTTTTCCAGTACCCAATCAGCAGCTCTAGAACAATGCATACATTTTTCTGAGATCACCAAGATGGAAAAGTCCAGAGAATGAATGGGACTTAATACGACCCCCAGTTTTTCGAGTGTAATATCCTAAAAAAAGTATTAAAAATGATTTATTAAAAATGATTGTGTACATTGCGGGTCAGGTAATTGGACAAGGAGAAAAATGTGACCTTTTACAGCGTGTTCAGACCAACCCTGTCTCCTCCATAATTATGTTCCGAAACAACTAAACTGCATTCTCAATTACCTTTCAAGGGGAACTTATTTTCTCCTGGATTATGGTCGCAGTTTTAAAGTTTTAAATATGCGGTTAACGTTGTAAACTGAAACAAAACGAAACAAAAACGCAACATTACTTTAATTAAATATAATTTAATTAATGTAATTTTACATTTAATATCTGTTCAAAATGTACCTTTAAGGGAGATTCATCAAGTATTTAACACCCTTATCAACATGGGAGTGGGCAAATATGATTGCTTTATGCAAATGGGAGCCAATCCCAGCTGACATTGGGCAAAGGCGGAGTACACCAGGTCGCTAATAAACATGTCAAAATAATGCAGTGGCTAAAACACCGCAAGGCAAAGATTTGCTTGGTTTTGTATCTGAACATGTTTAGAACTGTCACCTTACAGAAAGAGGGCTCCAGGTTTTATTATCAGCTGTCGTTTGAGCTGGACAAGAAAGATTTACATGCATTTAAACCAACCTTAACCCAGTCTTTACAACTTGGACCCTCGTCTCTGTTTCCTGAAAGCAAATCAGATCAGTCAGAGTACATCAGATCGAAGCAACTATCTTTCTATCGGCATCTGTTTCCATGGTATCACTCTGTCTTTTGTTCAACGTTTGCCAGGATCTGATCGAGCCTGTTATGACCCTGAAAATAATCAAAAGGGTAGAGGATATGAATGAGTAATCGGGTAAGCGTGTAAGGTCACTGCTATTGGGAGCACGCATGTAAAACGAAACAAAGAAGCCGCTGCTTTGTACAAAGTTTCCAACTGTTTACTGCCAAACGGTGAAAAGATGTACATTTCACCTCTCTCTCTCTCTCTGTACATCTCACAGCGCGACCTCGCAAATTCAGATGGATGTTCAGCGGTCGTTGTCTATTAAATTTGGAGAAGCAGTAGCGTGTGGTGTGGTCTAGCTCAAGGGAATCTGAGGTTCAGGCTGTTTTGTTAATTAACTGCCTTTTCCTCGGAGTGGAGACTTCAGTGCCCTGCCCTCGCTGTGGAGGCTGGGAAGCTTTGGCAGGGAGGCTGGCCGGAGCCTTTCTCTATTAACGGGCTACCTTTAATCCTAGTCCAAGGCGGAGAAGTCAAAAGTCTTTCATACTGTAACGTCACCGCTGGGCGAGTGCCAACACTGACTTCAGAATACACCCTAGTTTAATCCCATTTCATTAAGTATATTTTCCCATTTACGCAAACAGCTCCCTCCTGCAGACAGTGAGTCACATGTGGTGACTTTGTGTACAAAGCATGCAGACAAGGTCAGGAGGTTCAGTGAGTGATCAGCTCATTATTAGCAGGAACAAAACCTGTGATCAAAAAGCCTCCGTGCATCTTTAGAGTCCTGGTGTCAGACATGGCAGCTAATTTAACATCTCAACTAGGGCTGTCAAAGTTAATACGGTAATAACACAAGTTTCTTTAAGGCGTTAACGCAATCTTGGAGGTTGTAGCGGACTCCGTTTTAAAGTTGGAGTGAAAATGCTGGCTTCATATGAAACTAGAAAACCTAATGATATGTTTTCCACAGGGACGTTTTTTATAGCGAGGGATCGCCTCGCTTCCCAACATCGGACACTTGATGTGCTGCCACTTGAAACAAGGCACTCGGCACCTGATTGGACGAACGCTTTCCCTCTTGGGAAGCTGCTCCCAACTTTCAAACCGGAACCAACATGGCAGCTCGTTTGGAAACTTTCCTCTCTTATATCACGAAAATAGTTCACCAAAATGTGTTTTTGAAAACATTTGATGTGAGAAATAAGTCATGCAGTTGCTGAATTTGTCTTTATTTTGAATCAACGATGCTTAGTTTGAAAGATTCTCGGGAGTTTAGTTTCCAGAGACGGCGAGTTGCGTCGGATGCCCGTGATTTGCGAAAAGTAGTCTAGACCTCAGTTTGAGGTGTGATGGAATGAGGAGCGTGCATTGCACAGACAATGAATGGGAAGCTTGGAAAGGACGGAAGCTGTGGACATGTACCATTATGAATCCATTGGTACCAACCATGTCATAGGCTAAATAACGCTACAAACTTTGGCGAGGAAAAACTGTCATGGCTATATTCAAAGGGGTCCCTTGACCTCTGACCTCAAGATATGGGAATGAAAATGGGTTCTATGGGTACCCACGAGTCTTCCCTTTAATGACATGCCCACTTTATGATAACCACATGCAGTTTGGAGCCAGTCAGCACACTCTGACACTTTTTGTTGCCTGTTGGGCTTGAGTTTGCCATGTTATGATTTGAGCATATTTTTTATGCTAAATGCAGTACATGTGAGGGTTTCTGGACAATATTTGTTAATGTTTTGTGTTGTTAATTGATTTTGAGTAATAAATGTATACATACATTTGCATAAAGCAAGCATATTTGTCCACTCCCATGTTGATAAGAGTATTAAATACTTGCCAAATTTCCCTTTAAGGTACATTTTGAACAGATAAAAAAATGTGCGATCAATTGCGATTAACTACTTTAATCGATTGACAGCCCTAATCTCAACACATTCACGTAGAACCCTATTGATGAGAGAGGTCAGGGAGGAAGATAACAGATGGAATAGTTGAACAGGGCAAGAACACGTCATGCTCTGATCAACGCCTCCTCCCGTCTCCTCTCGGCTGACACATAAGGAGTCATCATGACTCCAATGTTCATGGGATTTGTTTTCTCAGGTTATCTCCCTTTTCTTTCCTCCTCTTTCTGCTGAATATTTAATGTCGAGTCACAGAGCTTCATTTCCTAATGTCAACACCCACACAAACTGTCATAACAGTCGCTCAGCCGGGACAATACCACGACTCAAATAATACACAGCAGGGAGACAGCGTTTCCCAACAGCGGATGTCAACAGTTTCACTTCTGTCGAGCACATTTGTAAATCATGTTCAGAAAACCATTTAAAGGAACATATCATGAAAAGCTCTCCTTTTTCAGTGCTTGTGCACATACATTTGGGTGTCTGGAGTGTCTACCAACCCACAAACTGTGAAATAAGACAGTCAGTATTTTGTGGGCTGCCAGATCAGAAAACATGTGATTCAACAAGCCATCCCCTGCCTTGTTTGTTTTTATTGTTCTGAAATGTTCTCTATATGATATCCACAGCATTACTATAGCAGCAAACAACTATTGTCTATGTAAAGATATAGAGGAGTAATGTCTACCTGAGCAGAGAATGAAGTCTCTCTTCCTCTGTGTGCGTTATAAACAGAGCTTCTCTCTGCTTTGTTGACATTGCCGGGTCGGCTGCATGTGCTTTTAGTGCATGTTCGTGCATGTGAGCGTGCCCCACTGATTCGCTCACGCCCGCCGCTCTGCACTGGGCTGGGCTTGAGTTTGCCACGTTATGATTTGAACATATTTTTTATACTAAATGTAGTACCTATGAGGGTTTCTGGACAATATTTGTCATTGTTTTGAGTTGTTAATTGATTTTGAGTAATAAATGTATACATACATTTGCATAAAGCAAGCATATATTTGCCCACTCCCATGTTGATAAGAGTATTAAATACTTGCCAAATTTCCCTTTAAGGTATATTTTGAACAGATGAAAAATATGCGATTAATTTGCTATTAATCACAATTAACTATGGACAATCATGCGATTCTTCGAAAATAAATATTTTAATCGATTGACAGTTTTTTACATATAATTTTGCACTGTAACACTTAAAAAACAAACACCAAACACAAGCAATATACTGTTTTCTGAGCAAAACTGCATTCTAATTTCAGTTCAACTTTAAATCTAGACCCAGCATTGAAGTCGCAGACTTTAATTTGTCAAAAGAAAAAAAAAAAAACAGTGCCTGCAAAGCCATTATAAAGCAATCCTTACAGTTAATTTGGAGCTGAAATACAAGTAGTTTCCAACATATGCTGTTAATAGAATATTATTTTTTGCACATCTGCAAAAGCAGTTCAGTTCAATCATTAACTCGCCCAGGTTGAAAGCTGCGGTTTGAACTAATGTGCTTTTACTGTACTCCCCGAGATCTGGATTTGTGTCTTACACATACTGAAATATGTGGAGCCTGAACACATGGCTGTCTGCTGTTGACCAACACTGGGGAGAGATAACGACCTGGGCTTGTATTTAGCTTTCACCTCGTGTGTGTGTGTGTGTGTGTGTGTGTGAGAGAGAGTGAGTAAGTCGGTACCAGTCTGACGCCAGCACCACAGGGTGTCTGGTCTCGGCTAAACCCCCTATCCCCCACCCTCCGTCCTCCCTTCCACCCTAAAACACAGGCGCACACAACAACACTCACACTCTCACGCACATGTTTCTGCTGCTGTGTTAATCCCGTTGCTATGTAAAAGGCAGTACCATGGGGACTCTCATCGGCCTTACCTTGTCAGTCCCCTCCACATCAGCTCCCAAACGGCTAAATACAGCCCAGCGGGGAGCCAATACATCCAAAGGCCCGACGGCTCAGACCCCGGTCTCTGCTCTGTGGCGTCATCTTGAATCCAAAACTAATGCAGACATTCCACACACATGTAAGTGCAGCCAGTTCACATGCTTTAGATACATTCCAATGAATATAACCTTCAAAATCACCTTTAAAAAACAACCACTGACGTGTCATTTCTGTTTGTTCAACATCCCACAAGTTATGTCGGCAATAAATAAATGTCTCCATAATGTGGAGGAGGAAAAAATTCCATCGATTGCGTTATCAAGAGAGGAAGAAACAATATGTAGTCACTCAATTTATAAAGAATTGAAATCTGACTTGTCTGGCAAGTCTGATACCGAAGATTGTTTTTATTTATTTTTTTTTTATTCTTAATCATACTTTTTATTGTTTCCTTATGAAAAAAGACTATAACAACCTAAACCACAACAAATAAAATAATATGTATATATAACAGATAGTAACTGTAAATTGAAAAACAAACAATCCAAAAACTAATTAGGAGAGAAAATGGTAATAATAAAATAAAAAATATAAATACATAAATAAATAAAAAAAATCATAAAATAAATGTTAACTTTAGTAAATCTTTGTTTTAAATGTATGAATGGAAATACATGAATAAATAATAATGATAATAATAAATAAGTGTAATCTGTAGTCACTCAATTTATAAGAAATTGGAATCTGATACAGTTAAAAAAACATTTTTTCCATTTTTAATCATGCTTTTTATTGTTATGAAAAAAGATTACAACAACTAAAACCACAACAAATGAAATAAAAAAATAAATAATATGTACATATGATAGACGGTATCTATAAAATGAAATACAAACTATTCAAAAACAAAGTAGGAAAGAAAAAATGGTAATAATAATAAAATATAAATAATATATTATATTTATTTATATTGTTATACATTTTAATAAATCACATTTTTAAATGTATGAATAAAATACATGAATAAATCATAATGATAAAAATAAATAAATGAATAAAATAAATTCCCACACCGTACAGGATAGATACATAATACACATTATGTTTTTAAGTCACATTTTAAAAAGAGTAAATACAGTCGATTGTTTTAAATAAAATGTATATGCAACGGCGGCGTATTAAAACCTTGTCCCAGTGAAAGAAAACCAATACAAGATCTGTCATTCAATATCAGTGAAACAGCCACAGGGTTTTGTTTATCTTGTCTAAGCTTCCATTCCGATGGAGAGAAAGTGAAGGCAGTCAATGCATGAGTGCAAAAACAAATACGGTGTTTTCCCTCCCATTGCAGCCAGTGACAGGGAGAACAAATGGCAGGGATTTCTAAATGCTCCCCCACTTTCTCTCTCTCTCTCTCTCTCTCTCTCTCTCTCTCTCTTCCTCTGTCTTCCACTCGTCCACCCTCTCCCTCTTTCACCCCCCTCCCCTCCCCACTCGTCTGCAGATGGCGAATGCCATATTAGATGTTTTCTTTTTTGCACATCAAACCAGAGGTCACAGCTGCGCCGCTCCTAAACCAGCCGCAGATGTGTCGGCACAGTTACCTGACAACCGGTGCAGATGGAACACTTTCTGAAGCTGGAAGTGGAAAGCAAACAAAAAAAAAAAACAAGTGTTGTTTAGCCAGAAAACTACATCGTCTCCCCCGGGAGAGTTACCGAGATCAGAGAAAGAGAATAAAGACAAATTTGCTAAGTTTTTGTGCAGAGTTTTGCCACCTATACCTGTAGTAGCTGGAGAGCTGACAATTGAAATGAGACAGAGGGGAGGG
>CAKAOH010002466.1:0-54930 GCA_916701665.1 Sebastiscus tertius | reverse complement strand
GGAAGAAGAAGGGGTGTAACGCAGATTTGTAACTCTTTAGACAGCATTGTGTAAAATAGACTAGGCTTGAATATTAATGAATTAAATGATTTATTTATGTTTGACAGTGCAAAGCATGCGAGCTACCAGGCTTGGCCTACAGAGCACCGAGGGGAGAAGGCCTTGTCAGCATTATGTTTGGTCTGTCAGATAGATTAACATGTTAAAATATGTACATACTAAAAACACTCAGCGATTTACATGATCAGGGCCATGCCAGGGTGCTGCTGCGAACGTGATTCTAGACCGCACTCCAATAATGAGATTTACATCCCAATTTTTAGAAACCACCTATTATAATCTGCGGTATGCAAACTGCCGTACGTGACCAGGACTCCGTAATGAACTCATTTGAATATGGACTGGACTTTTAATCAAATGTGTATGTTCCCACTTTTGTAACACATTTTTTAATTCAATTCTTTTAAGGAGATTCCATTGGAGTAGCCCCTTTGATAACTGAGACATTTCCATATCAAGGAGTCAATCCTTGGATGTGTGATGACACGTATACCTCGTGGGATTTACTGTGACATTATTATTTCTGGTTAAGTCATTAAAAATGCATAGATATGCAGCGCGTTAGTCACAATGGAAAAAAAAATGTTTACGAGGTTCTTCTCGAGGCTTCTCCGAGGGGATCTCGGAACATCTCAACGCGTCGGTTTCATTGGATATTGGCTGTGCATTAACATAAAACTATAGCGACAGCTAAAACTACGTTGACAGCAGGCAGGAAGCTTGCACATATGTTGCTCGTAAAGAATCGTATGTGTGCCATAGCATCAGATAGTCATGAGTGCAATATATGTCATGATGTTGATGTTGATTTATAATTAGAGCTGTCAAAAAAAACTCGTCCTTTCTGTGTTTAATTTGAATAACATATGGATGAAAGTAGTAATCATATATCATTAATTTAATGAAATTAAAGAGAAAGTGATGAGACAATTATCTGTGTTGAGTTAATGAGCAGCTGCTGATCTCCACGGGAGCTTCCTTGAAATCATTTCTACATTTAACTTGCTCCTCTTAAAGGGGGCTGTATGTAGGAATCAGAAATTGCTTGTTAACTGTGACGCCTGTGAGTGATAAGTCAACGACAGTCAGCGTCCTTTTGCGGATTTGCTCGTACTACATTGACGCGAGCGAGCATCGGTCAAAATAGTGAGGCGACCCACATGAGACTGAACATGATCGACAGCTAAAACCACAATATCACTATATATTTCACATGCTTGGTAGTAATGTCAGCTTACCTGTCCAATAGGAATCTTCCCAGCTCGGGGTCTGTTTTGATACCCAAAACTAACTACTGAATGTATACTGAATGTATACACATGCTGCTTTTGCTTCTAATTGATTGTAACAGTGAATAAAGACCTACCCGGCTTTACAGGAACAGTGTTTGCTTCTTAATATCCTTATAGGTCTCAATCGCCAGGTGATGGTGGTTCACTTATAGGCTGGCTTTACACGCACAAACTTTCACACAACTAAAAGTGAGATCATTCATTTTTTATATTATATAATGAAAGTTATAGGAAGTCACAACTAAAGGTTAACTTAGCTTAAAATAAAACAATATATTGATTTACCCTATTGTGCAAGAACATTGTTTCCCCTGTATGTTTGTCCCTCACGTGAGTTGTAAAGAGGTAGGGGTGTCTGACGTCTGCATTGGGACCAGTGAGTTTTCCCTTGATTTAAATGGCAAGGACAAATTCTAAAAAAAATGATATTGCAGCCCGTTTGCAGGAAAAGGCATATGAATGCCACGATAATGCAATAATATTAATTTATCATGCAATAAGAACGTGTACATTTTAGTGTGCAATAAGAACCCCTTTCTTGCTTTTCACATGTCATCTGTTCACCATTTAGTCTGTACTGACTACAATGTAAACACATCTGCGTAAATATGCTCAGAGCTAGTGATGTAGAATAAAAAGCGGAAGGATGGGTGGTGGATGGATCCAACAAACACACAACTCTCTACCAGGAGTCTGGTGTTCAAGACTGGCGTATTTCATTGTTACGTAAGTGACATTTCTCACGTTTTTTCGTGATATTTGTGACATGTTTTCCGTATGTATTTTACTCAGTTTACATACTTATTTTAAGCCCAACCATGACGATTTTTTACTAAGTGGTTTTGTTGCCTAAACCCAACTGTGGCCGTTACTGTGGTTTTGTTGCGTGGCGCACAAATGACACACAAGAAGCGGCGGACAAATGACACAGGACAAGCCATCCCGTGAGACCGGGTTGTATATTTGTAGCTCTCCAATGCATAGTCTATGTAGTCTATTTCTTTTTGATATTTCAGAACGATTATTCCAGAAATTTGATATTATTTCTTTTGGAATATCTCTCACTGACATCGTTGAAAACACCTTTTAGACAGACTGAGTGTGAAAGCCCAGCAACAGTAACCAAGGGGGGAGGGGCTTAGCGAAGGGTCAATTAGAGAAAATGTAAGCACACTCAGCCCAGACTCATTTATAACAACTACACAGCACACCATTCTCAAAGAGAAAGAGGTCGCAGGGTTGTTTTTTCTTCAGTAGTAGACAGAAATGAGAAGTGCTCCTTCAAATTGTGACAATCAGACGTTACGCCCTACAGATGGTTTGGTGGACATCAAATAATTCAGCACTGCTGAGTTGTAGTGTTGACAACCTGTTATTCCTTTTTTGTCTTTCTGTTTTTGTAACTTGTGTGTGTGTGTGTGTGTGTGTGTGTGTGTGTGTGTTTGTGTTTCTAGCCAATTTACATGGATGACTTTGTAAGTTAATTGAAAATTAAATGCACCCGTATGTTTTTTGTAAACAGACGCATACGCTCTTTAAGTGTATGGAATTCGATTGGGCGCTCTTGTTTCTCTTGTGACTGGGAATTATTTCACAGCTCTAATCATAAAGCGTACTAAAATGCATCAAGATATTTACTGATGTTTATAATAGTGGAAATTAATTTATTATCTTTATAGTTATAATTTGATGTGTTGCAGAGCGCTCCCGAGTCGTCTGTTTAATAAAACAGTGACACACAGAGAGAAATGCACACGAGCTCAGACACACCGTGTTGACAGTGTGCATTCATTGATGTCCGATGGAGCCAGACTGGATGTAGTCCCTGACCCCAACAATCCCCGAGGGGTGAAGGTTGGAGCCTGGCCTATTGGTGTTTCTTCCCTGCCAGTCAACCCGAGCTTCAGCTGCCAGGAATACAGCTCCCACTTGAACTCTGACCTCTGGCGCTGCTCTGCGGCCGGCCGACCAGCCAGTCGGAGCAGCCCGGGGCCAGGCCTCTGGAGGATCTGGGTCTGTGTGGTCTGGGGTGGAGACCTTGGTAGAGGAGAGCCTCTCTGATTTTCACTCAAGTGCGTCAGTGAGAGAATAATAAAACAAGCGTGCATATATTTGTGTCTTTATATACGTCTGCGGTCACATGGAGACTGCAGCTCCAGCCAGGATCATATCTTTTTTTTTCCTATTCGGTTCTCGCTCCGTTCTCTTTATCCTCAGGGCAGACATCTTAATTACAACCAGTTTGGTTAACTGGAAACGTGAGCCCAGGAAGCAACACAGTGCCAAGAAGGTTTGTCCTTTGATCGGCTCAGCGGGCTGAGCGGCTGGTGGTCTGCAGTACTACGGCGGGTCGCAGGATCCTCGACTGTCATGGTTTTAAACCAAGAAATTAGTTCAGTGAGTAGTCTAGACGCTGCTGGAACAAACTGAAGATCACGGTGGTGATGAAGAGGTGGTAGGGTGATCACTGTGATATTTAAAGAGCAGCATTCAGCAGCCAGTCCCAGATGGTCGGATGGTTGGTCATATATGATTTGGGATAAATTTGTGAACAGGAACTCCATGGGAAAGCAGGGGCGATGGAGAAGATTAGAGTGGGAGGAAAAGGCAGAAATTCAAAAAGGAAGAAATGTGACAAAATGTGAGAATTGATTTTCTTTATTTTTTTGTACCGAACAAATTACAGTGAGGATCAACTACACAACAGTAAAATAAAAATTGAAGTTACAAGTGGCATTTTAGCAGATAATAACCTAAGGCGGCATGTTATTTGTCAGTAGGATATCTACGATAGGAAAGGTGGTTATCTTACCGATGTGCTATATTCATCACTTACTGAAGGACAATAATAATAATAATAATAACTTTATTTTAGGGCTGTCAAAGTTAAAGTGATTATAACACGTTAGCGCAAATTTGTTTTAACACCACTAATGTCTTTAATGCATTAAATCAACTTGCGATTTTTAAATTGTAGCAGGCTCAGTTTTAAAGCTAGAGTGAAGATACTGGTATCATATGAAAATATAAAACCTAAAGAATCCTTGTCATACTAGCTTGTCGCAAAGGAGGCTAAATAAGCTCCAAATTTAAGCTCAATTTTGGCAAGGAAAAACTGTCATGGCCATTTTCAAAGGGGTCCCTTGACCTCTGACCTCAAGGTCAGTTGTTAGGAAGTTAAACAGGTCATAATTCCCTCTCTAATATCTATTCTATATTGTTGTGAAAACATGTCCTTCAAAGAACTGGATTTATTCAAGTTCCAAAAACTGCATTTTACGAGATTACATTTGAATACATCATGATAACGTTCAAATTTACCTTTGCCCAATATATAGAGCCTGAACACTAACGTTACTAGCTCTCCTCCTGCTGATTTCAACACGGATTTGTTGTTCACAATGTAGCATTATAAGGGATCGGCGACTAGGAAGCATTAATGCCAATCTCTTGATCGCATATTTTTACTGAATATCGTCCGATAATGATCATCAGTTAAACTTTATTTCACCTTATGATGGTTAAACTGTGTAATTAATCTGTGGTTCACACGTGTGCCGATTTGTGGTGGGGCGGGGTCCATTTGGATTATGGATCAACTACGGTCCGTTACAACACTAGTGCTTGATGAAGCATTGTATTGATTACTAATTTGTAATAACCTGCCCAGGGACTACAGATGAAAATTAGCTCATGAGCTAACTCTGGTACATTTACATTGAGTTGGAAACTGAAATGTTTATTAATGTTCTCTGTCCCCGGTAAATAATTAGATAAATAATAAAAGTGCTGCTAATATCAGCAATTTCCTCACTAATTTATGCAAAATCATGGCATTCACTGAGTGTATTATGAGCATTAAAAATGTCAACGTATTCGTCGCATTCAGTATGCAGAGAGATTCAAATCTGCTCAAAGTGGCAGTGATATAAGGACTCAGCAAATTTGCCATCTGTATTAGTCAAAAGTGAATGGTGTTTTCTCAGAGCTCAGTCTTCACTCCACATGTGTAATGAGGGCTGCTGGAAGCCTTTCAGACTGCTGAGAGCTGAGAGCCGAGCGCACACATCTCCATCCAGCTAACTTCCAACTGACAAGCCTTCCCACCTACCCCACCCCCTTTTCCACCAATTAGCTCCAGTATTAGCATATGCACTCTATTTGCATGAGCAACGACTAATTCCTGGTGTCATCGCACAGCTGTCGAAGCAGATTAGCCCGGCTAGCAGTCAGAGAGATCCCTGTCTTATCTTCCGTCTCGATGTTGGATCAGGCTTCATCGGAAAAAATTAAATAAAATACATGTACATCATCGTCGTCGTGTTGTAATCACCCGCGATGAGCTGTGCTGCCACTCTCGACAACATTTCAAGCCGCAGGGTTTGTAAACCCCGCCGAGGCCACGCGTGTGGACTCGAGTGTGTTGCCTTTGTCAATCAGTGCAAAATGAACAGCGTTGAGCTGCTGTTGGGATCAAGTTTGATTATAGAGGAGGTATTTCCTGTTTGCTTACTGTCCTGGACCTCTGCCGGGGTAAATACGATTGAAAAAATATTTGTGATAATGTTTCAAGTGTGCAGAGAGGTTGGTCACAGCATGCCGGAGGTATTTCCTGTTTGCTTGTGTGATGTTAAACACTTCTCCTGGACCTCTACTAGGGTAAATATGAATGACGAAATGTTTGTGATAAGTGTTTGTGCAAGGAGGTCGCTCATAGCATGCTTGTTTGGCTCTACTGGCTGAGGGGGTTGACAATATCTGACTGTGTTCTGACATCTGATCCGTTTCTTTAAGTGAACATGTTGATGATTTATTACATCAGGGTGATTTACACTTCATGTGAAATTCCTTTGCATGCAACCGTGGGATCTGTGGCTGTAAATCTTTCTAAAAATATGGGGGGAAAGCACATATGCAATGCCTATGCAATCATTCTTGAAATATGTGCAGCTCACAAGTCCCCGTAGGTCATTGTAATGTCTATAGATAGCAAAGGTAACAGTATATTTGCATTGATAAAGAAATATCTCTCTGTTATGGGAGCCCATTTCAACCAATAAAATAGAACAAAAATAAACATTAAAAGTTAGGCATGATAGAAAATTTCAAATAAATAAAATAAATAAATTTAGGAATATCACTGTTATGGAAGCCTATGTCCACCAGGAAAAGAAAAAAAATCGTAAAAATCTTGTAACTTTATTTTACTACCTCTAAATTTTCATATGATATCTCATAATTTGGACTTTTGACTTCCTATCTCATTTTGCTTATTAAATCAAATTAAAAATAATTGTAGAAATTGAAGACTTTAATTCATTTAAAGTTATTTTGACAGATAAATCAAGCTTTTGACTTGAAAAAATCAAATCAATTTAAGAATATCTCTTTAATGAAATCCCATTTCCACAAAGAAAAGAAAAAAAATAACATGAAAAAATGCGTCTGATAAAAATAAATAAATATCTCGTAAAAATCCTGTAACTTTATTTTGCTACCTCCTAATTTTGATTTAGTATCTCGTAATTTGGACTTTTGACTTCATACCTCATATTGCTTGTTAAATCATATTAAAAATAATTACATATATTAATTGAAGAATATCTCTCATTTAAAGCTCATTTCTGCCTAGAACAAAAACAAACATGAAAAGTAACACGTGATAAATCTAAATACTCTATTTTTATTTATTTATGTTTTAATTGTATTCTTAATTTGTTTTGAACAATTTGTCTTTGTTTTTCTGGGGTGGTATAAAAATAGACAACATGCACACTTCTGTATTTGGTATTTCACACTGAATGGATTGCCAAGTTATGTTGTTGATGAGAAATTAAATTAAAAAAGCTCATTATTTTATCTCCTAATTAGGACGTGCCAACATTATGATTAAATATCTCATAACTTTGAGCTTTGACTTAATGTGTCACAATTTTGACTTAGTATCTAATCATTATGAGCTTTTACTTGATGTCTCATAATTTGTACTTAGTATCTCATAATTATTACTTATTAAATCTAATTTAAATAGTTTTCTTGGAAGCCTTGTGTATTTCCGCAATGAAAAGACAAAATTAAACATAAAAAGTTAGGCAGGATATGAATAAAAATACTCTATATTATAAATTGTACTTAGTATGTTCTGGTAATAAAAATTATCATTTTATCATGTATTACTTTTCAGCATTTTTTTCTTTTCCTGGCAAAAATGGCCTTCCATACTCTGTAATCCACACACACATACATCCAGATCTACATGTTTTCATCGCTGCTGTCAAACCAATACGAGTATAAATAAATAAGCACAGTTATTAATGTGGAGGGATTACTTAATGCTGCCATGATGGATGATGTTCGTGGCAAGAACAACAGTTTGTAGGCCAGAGGACGGACTTATCACATGAGAGAAAAACATAGATAAACAGTAATCTCAAGGGTGAGACCCACTTGGCATAGCAACCGCTAACTTATTTCCTGTGTTTACAATAGTATGTGTCATAGTGAAAATGAAATACTGTGTTTAATTTAAGTTTGCTCATGTGTCCAAAAGGGTTTTTTACTCCTTCTTTTCGTTGTTTCTAACTTGATTTGCTACCGTAGGCCTCTATCTGACACTCTAAACACTGTAAATCTATTCATGATGTCATTATCTTGGAACTTCTTCAGCGAGATGATAAACAAGGCAGCAAAGAACAAAAACATATTTCTGCTCCATAAAACTTTTAAACAATGGTTAGACATTTTTCTAATCCTTGCTTTGCTATTTTCTTTTCTGAAATGCTGGATGGTTTTATCATCTCCTCTTCAAGAGTAAAAGATGAGAGGGTAAAAACCCCTTTCAGGCCGAGTTCAATTTTGACCGTTTTAAAGAGTCACAAGTAGATTTCCCGATTCTGATACCTGAACTTGCGGTATCGGCCCATACCGAGTACAGATCTGATACCAGCGTGATATAAAAAAAGATATTATTATTGCTATAATTATTATTATTTAACAGCTGTTTACTACACTACTATATTTTCCTCGCTCTGACTGCCGTTTCTATTACACTCTCCACTAGCCCCGCACTATTGTTGTTTGCTATCGTCACGTGACAAACTACCTGCAATATCTTCTTCTTCGCCACTCTAAAACAGTAGTTACCAGTGGCAGCCATGATACATCCAGGACGACAGCACAGTGAAGGCTACTGTTTTGGAGTGAACTGATTTCCGGTTAGACAAGTTGATTTTTTTCTGGGTTAATAAATTATGGGCAGTATCGGACGCATTTCTGATACTGGTATCGGTATCGGAACAACTTCCCAAGTCCCAAGCCAAATAGTTAGGAACCACTGCTTCAAAAGAGAGAAGAAAACGGTGTTTAAAAGTTTTCTGGCTGACCAACAAACTGTGTTAACAGACAAAAAGTTTGTAATGCCTTACTTTTTTTGCCTTTCTAGGCTGATTATAACCACAGATACACCAACAAAATGTGTTATTTTACCTTTCTAGTCTACCTAGTTAAGAAAATAAACTTTATTTTGATTATTTTTAGTCCATAATTCATAGAAATTTGTATGTGTTTTGTTAGCTAGGAGTCAATTGGATTATTTTAGGCTTAGTCACTGCTTGATTTAGTTATGAGGAACAATCATAAAAATCAAATATCATGTACATGTTCATCAATAGCGAGGGACTAATAAATAAGTAAATTTAGTAGCTTTAGCTAAGACTAAGAACTTTAACCCTTTCACAGTGTGTTTTCAGTTCATGAAAGTTTATTATAATATTTTTGGTCGCCTGAAAATGTCTTACTCAGCATTCGGTTGTACTTAGCTCCACCCTCTTGTGTCACTTCTGGTTGCAAAAAAACAAGATGGCCAAATGCCAAGATAGGGACGGCAAAAAATGCTAAACTCCAGGCTTGAAACCAATGGGTGACGTCACGGTGACTACATCCACTTCTCATATACAGTCTATGGTGTGAGCGTGGGAATGGCTTCTACAGCCCACATATTACCAAACCAGAGTGCAGTTAGTGCAAGTTTTACATGCTCCTTTCTTTGTCATTACCATTTTTTATATGGCCAAACAGACGCCAAAAAAGACAGATTCCGCTCTTAACTAAATTTCAAACAACCATGCAGTAATGGCAGAAAGTCACTGGTGCACAGATTTCCCCGAAAAAGCCTCAGGATCTTAACTCGCCTCCAGCAAAAAAGAAAGGTTGAACTATTTGTGCCAGAGCCTGTTGAACATCTTGGCAGGAGTAATGTAATATTACAGGAATAAGTCCTCTCTCATTAACGTAACTAGAGAAGGAATGACACAATCCTCGGCGCTTGTTAGTTTTATTTTAACTTGGATCTCAGTGTCAACACCACGGAGGATTATTACAAGGCACAGTAGTGTGTCTCCCCGTCTCTCTGGTTGCCATCGCGCTGTAATGTCTGACAATTAAGATCTAATCTTTTCCACCGGCTCTCACAGCTAGCATGCCAGCCCACCGCTGATCAAGATAAGCAACAATCACTTTGATTCCTGAATTAGAGCATAAGAACCGCCGTCCCCATCTACTCACATTACCATGTACTGTACACTGCAACCGTCTTTTATCCCACCGATATTGTACTTGGCATGAGCTTCAGATTGACGAGCAAAATAACGAGGGCAAGGAAGAAAAAAAAGCATTCCTTCTCTCTGCTTTTGGAATGTTCTTTACTCTAACCTCAGCTTTTGTTCTGGGCTTTGCCTTTTCAATAATAAATAATGCATCTGGTTCATTAGATTGCTCACTCCGAGGTGGACGAGGGAACTCTGTTTCACCTCAGGGTCATTAATCAAGGCGAACAAGCTGTCAGGAATAGGAACTCGGAGTCACAACATGCCTTCACTGGCTCAGGATTGCCAAATGTCAGATCGTATAGCATTTTTGGTACCCGCATGTCCGCAAAAGGCACGCCGCCCTCCGCTAATGATCAAACCCGTGTCTAATATGTGTGTGAGATTTTTGGCAAAGAGAGAAGTTGTGTTTGAAATACAGCTTTCAAAGCCAACTAAATCAACCTCTAAAAAGGCTGGCAAGTCCAGTCTGGTAAGAAAACGTCAAGGTTTTTCTTGAAGTGCTCTCTAATGATGACGGGAAACGTCCTAGTGGAGGGGGGGCAGCTGCTGGACACGATAGCTCCTCCTTTTTTATTAGCTGTTTATCCCTCTGGTTATTACAGGCACATAACGTATATTATCATACAGCCCCATGTGTGGGATTTGGAGATACATGCTATGATAACACACCCACTTCCCTTGGATTCGTTGCCCCATGACGCTAATTTTTCCGTTTTCGCCTTTCTGCATCCAGCCCTCCATCTGGTCCCTGCAGTCACTCGGCCACATCGCCGTGCTGTCTCTACTTTATATTAGGACCAATGGAATGATGCCACTCTTTCCATGGGCAAACCCAAGCTGTGCTCTCACTCCGGCTCACTGTTGGCCAGGTTTTCCCAGTGAGAGCGTATATACTGCCTCTATTTTGTGTGTATGTTACTCATTAATTTGGGTACTTCGCTTTTTTCAAAAAAATCATTCTGTCACAGATATTTTAAATCACGATATATTATTCCTTTTAATTTGAGTTACTTGCCAAATGCGGGCATGGCAGGGCAGACACCCAGCCACCGATGCATCATACAGCATGCGTTTCATTTAATAAAGCTATTGAATGTCTTCCATTCATTCAGTGTGTGTGCCTTGGGGCCATGACCAACTGACAGAGTCCGGTCACATTGCTCTCCGTGATTAGATCTGACCCTAATTAATCATTTATGAGAAGATCATGACAGCAAACATATGATTGTCAGAATAAACCACATAGTTGTGTGTATTTGTATCAGTTTCGTGTGAGTTTCCCGCTGCTTCTCTTGGTCCTTGGGGGGGTACCATCCCAGAAAGTTTTGCTCTCATTAGGAGCATTGTCGGCCAACTCAGCATTACTCCATCCATGGCAAAAAAATGGCGAATGTGCCCGAGAGACATAGCCAGCTGGTGGGAACCGCGAGTTCCCTGCAGCCTGAGCTCAACAGTGTGGTGTTAGACGCATGAAATGGGAGCTTTGTGTCTTGAACTGCTTTTCACAATCTACTGGGAATTCTTATCCTTGTGCATAGAGCTTATATTAACATAATTAATGGTACTACTAGTCATGTAAACTAACTACAGAAATGACATATGAGATATGTTAAATGTATTAGTATTGCATACTGGTTTTGTTAGGCCTGGAATGATACAACTATCTCTTGATTCGATACTATCACAATACTCGGGTGCTGATTCCATATGTATTGCAATTTTTTAGGTCCTGCGATTCTACAAGTATTGCAATTCGATATTGCGATTTATTAACTTTTAACACTAGACCATGGGAAAAAAGTTAAATCATACACTTCTAGGGAGTTTTACTTTGGAAAATAACTAAATTGATTCAGTAAAAATGTTTGATTTGCGGCATGTATGTAGTCAGAGATGTCCTGAAGTCAAATACAGTATATCAGTCATTGTCAGGAGTTATTAAAAACAAAATTCCAGCAACCCAAAAATCAAAGAATAGATATTTCCCTCACAAATGAATGGTATTTTCTTTTTAATTTATAAGGGACATGTAATGTTTTATACTTTCGGTGAATATAATCCAATCAATCTTATTTCCATATATGTATTTTGTATATTCAATTCCCTTTAACACCTTAATTTGAAAACTGGACGCAGTCACACGTGTTAACTTCATCTAACTTCGCAAAGTCTGTCGCTAGCTTCTCCGTCAGCTCCATTCCCTTTAAACATCCATGGTCAATGAATGCATTAAACATAAATGTCAGTATATGGGTGCTCTACAGTTGTAGCATCGGCCGTTTTGACCACGGAGATGCGAGTGACGGCTGACTTGACCGCACGTTACCGCGATACGATAAGGCAGACGAGTGGTGCTGGAGCCAGTCAAGGGTTCAGTCATTCCTGAACCCGCCGAGCGGGGCGAAAGCGCAACGCCTTGCAGGAACGAGGTGCTCTGGATTTATAACACAAAACAAGAGTGTCATGAAATGGAATGATTATCTTGTTTTCATAATTGTTGGAAGCCAAAATCATGATTGTAAATGAAATTCTGTTAATTTCAATTACAATCATGCCTTTTTGAGGCTCTAAAACCTCCTGAAAGCTTTATTTTATGGGCGATGATGTCCCATTCCATGTAGGTAGTTAATTTATAGTGTAGTCTTTTTTTTAAAACATGAGGATAAAACAAACACAAATGCAGTCTACCCTGTAGTTAGGCTCAATCAGAGGGCAGGAGGCAGACAGTGAATATGAGAGTAGTGTGGGACTCCTCGGAGACAGTGCAGCTTGTAAACATTGTGTACAAACTGGATCAATGGAACTACAGTTGATTGCACATCGCCTATTGAGAAAATACATTAATAATTTGTGTTAACAGTGACAGGGGCATCTGCTCTTCATACTCTCTCAAATGTACTACCAGGGTAGTTCTTCTGGTAAAAAGAAAAGGAGGTCAAGACACCTGTTCTAGACTGTCTTGATGCTCCATACCTGAGTTCCGTGAAAAAAAGAGCCGGTCTGTCTAACTTGAAGAGCTCGAGAGAACTTGATCCGAGCCAAGCCCATCTGTTTCGTCCATGAATTATGGAGCAGACAAGTGGAGAAGGAGATGTGAGCAATGACTAATCAGTGCGCTGATTGGATGAGGTGGCGAGAGTGTGTACAGTATGTGTGTGCGACCGCGACTTTGTATGCGTGTACACGTCCGTCGCTGTGCAAATGTCTGGAAGCATTACAACTATTGAGCGAGCGCACACACACGCGCGGGGAGACGTCGTGCGAGCGGCTCGCCCGTGCAGCTGCCTCCCGTCGCCGCCGTGACCCCGCCGACAGCAGGGAAAACAGAATTTGTCAAATCGGAGCCGCCGCTGATGAGGAAAAACACAGATCCATATCCCATGCAATCGGCTGGCCAATCAGAAAGCGGGCCTGCCCTGGGAACAAAAGACGGGAACTGAGCAGCAGGGCGGTGTAGAACATGCGTGTGCGCACACACAACACGAGAGCAGCTCAGGGGCGAATGCACGCCCACGCTCGCTCCCCGTCTGAGGCAGGCGGGGTGTCGGGTTGCGTCTGGCCGGCGTGTGTGCACATATGCGTGTGTTTTCCTCTCTGGCCGGCTCTCGGCTTTCACCCTGCTCGGCCCCCCGCTCGCCATGTGTGCATCTGTGTGTGTGTGTGTGTGAGCCCCCCCCCGGGTCAGGTTCCCTTCTCGCCATAAGACACAGAATGCAACGACAAATAAGAGTCTGATTAGTTCCTTCCTTCCTTGACGGCACAAAGCCCGGCCCTAATCCCCGAGCAAACACGCCGTCTGAGCGGAGAGAGGGAGGAGGAGATGGAGAGGGGAACCTGTGGAGTGTTTGTCTCCAGATGAGATGGAAGAAGGAGAGAAGAGTGAGGGGTGGATGGATTGATGGAGGAAAGAGGGAGGGAGGGATCCGGAGAGTGGATTGAGAGGGAGGGATCGATGAAGTGAAGGTAAGAGGAGGCAGGAAGGATGAGGTTTGGAGAGAGGAGGAGGAAATATGAAGGAGGAGGTGAAAGATGGAGGTGTGCAAGAGGAGACAGTTGGATGGAAAACAGGGGAATAAATATGTAGGAGCTCAGGTGAAATGCTATCGCTCCTGCTGACCTGCGCCGAGACTCGTAAACCTGGCGAGAGGAAATGAAACAGGACTGCAGCTTGATGAATGCACGCTCCTGTTTGCCAAGGCTAATACTCTCTGTTCAAACACCTGTAGGGTGTGTTTAAGCGTTTAAGGTATCCACGCGTTTCTGTAGGCCAAAAAAAGAAAAAAAGAAACCGGCCTTGTGACGTCCGTTTCCAGCCACTGAACCAATCCCTGACGTCCGGAGCAAGTCCATCCATGTTTTCTTAATACAATTATCTGCACTCCACATGTTCTATGACCTTCGCGGTAGCACAGTAAGTCGTGGCACTCGTGGTACTTTCAAGTGGAACGGGTCAGTGACCTCTTTCACCGCAGCCTTTCACAGCAGCGAACGTGCCCCCGACATCCGATTCGTCGGCGTCGAGTTAAGCAACCGCCAAGGTCAACAGACCTTTTGGAAAATGGCTCTCTTATGTCAAGCACTTTTGAACATGGACTAAAGAAAATCTCACGAATGAGTGGAAAAAAAACTCATCAAATGACTCGAAACCAATATTTTTTTTTTTTTTTTTTTTATGAGCAAGTTGAATGTGGAGATTTTTTTTATATTCTATAGAATATTTCAAATAGATTGCTGCAGGGATGATGGTCTTCTTGTAAGCCAAAAAGGAATTTAGAATCACACTGGTTCTTTCGAGAAAAGGCCAATGGGATTTTTCCACTGGGTTTTGAATTATTGCATAACGTTTATGATACTTACATGTTTTGTTCCGTAAAATAATCTCCACAAATGCACACCACTTCTAAGTAAAAAGCTAACGTTAGGCTGTATAAACTGACTACACCACGGTCACATGAGCGAGAGTATACACAATAAGGCGGCGGAATATTTACTGACGTATTTTATATCGTAGAACAAAACGTTAAATTCTCTTCAGCTTGTGTTAACCACAGATCTTATTTCAGGCATCTAACTAAAAACCCATTAAAAAAAAAAAACATTGACTTCCAGACAAGGGAACCAGAAGTGCTAAAATGCTAACTCATTTCCTGGTTTTAGGACTCTTTCCTGCAGCACACTATTATGCGTAAAGTTACAATCTCGAAGATGTCTGTCCCGTTCTCTTTGGCGGCACCTATGGCGATAAGATTCAAGATTCAAGATTCAACAGTTTTATTTGTCACATACTCATACAGGGTGTGCAGTGAAATGTAAAGTGGCAGTGCTCACAGGATTGTGCAAAACAACATCAACTATACAAATATTTTAAAAATGTAATACAAATTGTAGGGACAACGACAATATTTACAGTGAGAGGGGTCTATATACAATATGGAATATAAATACAAGTGTGTGAGTAGAATAGTAATGAGTGTGTGTGTATGCTCTGTATTTAGCCCTGCAGTATGTGTGAACGTGTGTGGATAATAGATCGATAAGCAGTAATTGCAAGTGCGTTTTTGGATCTCACCTCACAGAGATCCAAACAGTGGTGGGAAATCCCAGGAATGTCGCCACGGACCCAGTTTCGTAATACTGCAAATGCAAGGTCTTTCATCAGTGGGCCATAGGCTCAATCATTAACCATTGTGTCACCTCATTCAGCGACAGATAGTGACTGAACAGACATTTATTGAAATGAAAATCTTTGAGCCAACAGTTGAAAAGTATGAACAGTTGCATAGTGTCTTCTATGACTCTGGAGCCATAGAAGTCTGACAAATTAACCCTGGTGATGCCATTAGGTTTAGCTCAACTTGGGCTTGGAGACGACATATTTTTAAGAGTGTTTTCTTTAGTGTATAATCATCTGAA
This sequence comes from Sebastiscus tertius, assembly GCA_916701665.1. Classification (NCBI taxonomy): domain Eukaryota; kingdom Metazoa; phylum Chordata; class Actinopteri; order Perciformes; family Sebastidae; genus Sebastiscus; species Sebastiscus tertius. The sequence goes on along the minus strand of CAKAOH010002466.1, from coordinate 39,059 downwards.
AATAAGAATTGTTGTGTTTTCGTTAGCATCGAATGAGCCCTTCAAGTAGTCCGCCATGTTGAACTGCCATGTGTCTATAGTAGCCCAGAATGGGAAGAAAAAAACAAAAAACACTGGCTCCAGATAAGGCCATTCATGTTTTCAAGTTTTTTGCGTTGGCCACCAGAGTTCTCCTACATGCTTGGCACACAGGAGAAATTTGAGTTGGTTGCAATCTGCAACCTCACCACTAGATGCCGCCAAATCCTACGCACTGACCCCCTTTTATTGCACTTATGGAAAGTACGACTGAGAAGTAGGGCTGGATCATTTAGTCTCACCACCCGTCACATGTTCTGAGAGCTCAAGGTAACGCCATCAAAGTGCTTGTTTTGTAAAGACAACAGTTCATAACCCAAACATAATTCATGAATATACAGTGACATATAGGAGAGTATGACAGAAAATCCTCATGTTGGAGAAGCTTGAACCAGTAAATATTAGATTTTTTGTTTCCTTCATAAATGACTTTTAAATTACTTGACAAGCCATTATTTCAGCAGTAAATGTGGGACCAAGCAACCTAATAAGCTGTGTCACTGCGCCATATCATAATTTGTTCATTTTGGCTCTGGTACACAACTAACTTACCAGTAATAAAGGCCTTTATTTTGAAATCTTTGAGAAAGTTTTTTTTTCTCTATTGTGATTATAAATTGTAAATTAATAGAGAGTATTTTTCTATGAAAACCATGTTATTAGTTTAAGTAATAAAATACACATCGTGGCATTATGGGCCCCCAGGCAACTCTTTACTTTCTTAATTCCTCCCTCTCTCTGTCTCTCTCCCTCTTTGCCAACCATTAAAAGGAGAATCATAATCTCGAGCAGCATCACACTGTGCTTGAATGTGTCCTCTGTGTTTTGACATGTTTGTATGTGTCTAATAGCTCATACGATAAGTGTGCCTGTATGTATGTGTGTGTGTGTGGCGGTCGGCGGTCGTTAGCAGAGGGAATGAATAGCTGCCACCATCGTTCATAGTTCCCTAATGAGGCGGCTGGGCCCTTGCCTCTCCTCATGTCTCCTTGTTTTATACGTTCTGTGTGGCCAGGTCTCCTTCTCATCTCATGTCCTCAGAACACCCAGGGGCCTCATTACCCTATCGCCATTGTTTATTTGGAGGGAAGAAGAAAGGAGGAGAGGAAAGATGAAAGAAAGGTTTCTGTGATCCACTGTTTCCTGTCGCACAACCTTTCACAAGGCCAGGTTTTTGCTCCTGGGGTCTGCGCTCAAAAACACACCGCAACTCTATGTTTGTGTGTGTGTGTGTGTGCATGTGAGACCATTGTTGCAAACTTTTGATGGAATTCACTTGATCAGCGCCAGATTGCTTCTTGGTGTCATCTAATCCTTTCTGAGGGTTATTGTTTTGCTATTTCGGGGAGACCCAGCTTCCCGCCTCTGTGAAGTCTTCAGACTGCACTTTGAAGAAGGATGATGTCATGGCTCGAACCAGAACCCTCGTATGTTGTAATTAAAAATGAACTGCCTCTGATCACATTACGGGATTATATTGTTTAGCTGAAACATAGCTCAGACCCAGACAGGGAGGATGAGAGGGAAGGAAGAAGGAAGGAAGGATTGAGTTTTAGAGCAAGAAGGAGGCATAGCCAAGAGGCCTGGTGAAGTGATATTTTATTGTCAATTCATGTACAGGAGCTTTCAGTTTAGTGTTGAGCTAGCCAAATGTAGCTGGCATGATGTTGTGTGGAAATATTTCCAGTGTTTAATAGCAGAAGATTTAGTCTAAAATAAAAAGTAGTCCAAAACATTGGTACCGAAACACTTAAGTGGGAAACCCTGAGCAGTAGGCATTAGCATTTAGACTCAACAATTTCACCAAAGGCTAACAATTACACAGAAAGAAATCCATTGTAGATGAGAGAGACAATTTCTCGCACAACAGCACATAGAGCAACACAACAATGACATGTGTTTCCTTTCAGGCATGAAGGTTAAACCTTCGAAGCAGTAGTTTGGAAAATAGCTAGTTACAGCCCAGACACACCAGGAACGTCAGGAGCGCATGGCGGCTGCGTGGCGTGGTGGCTGCGTAATTCACGCGTCAGGCGTTCACACCAGCTGCATTTCTGCTGCTGCAGCTGCTGCTGTCAGCCCTTTCTTTCTACATAGAGTTTGCCTTTTAACGGCCATTTCAATACATTATAAATATCATTTCTATTTACTTTAGACCAAGAAAGGTTAAGAAACGTGTGGTAATTTGTAAATAATAGTAATAATCCACAATTAAAACTCCGTACTATATTCATTCATGGAGCTCTCCAAGTCACTGTATGTTCTAGAACACTGTCTGACACATATTTCAGAATAAAAGCCTCATGTTAACAAATGAAGGAAAAATGCTAGAGGGCTTTTATTTTGAAATGAAAGCAGGAAGTGTTGATTTAAAAATAAGTCTTTACTTTTTTTTCATCTCCGTAACATATTCTACAGATAGACATCGAAACTGTAGTAATGTAGCTGATATGAAGTTAATATACAGTCAATAGATCACTTTTACTGTCTGTTGCTGCTGTGAGACGCACGTGGCACCCGTCAAAAATAGGCAAGATCTTTATTCTCTAGAAGAGACGCAGCTGAGACGCGTGTCTCACGCGGGCAGTCTAACCTGTTAACACGGACGCCGAAATAAAAAACAACAGGTAACGCAGCCGCCATGCACTCCTGACGTTCCTGGTGTTTTCGGGCTGTTAGGTTCATGGATTCTGGGGGATATTTTGGCAGTCACATCTTTTACACAAAATGGAACATTTGATGAAAGAAGGTGTACTTGCTAGTTAGCTAGCAAGCAACTTCATGAATAGAGCCTAGCTAGCTATATTTTTCATTTGCTAATATGGTAAACTAGTATTGTTTGATTATTTTTTGTCACTAAGGGGCAGCAGAAAACGTTTTAAACACAATAATAATATTTTATCACCTCATAAAGTTGTTATGACTAACATTTTAACAAACAATTTCCTGTAGGGAATGGGAATCGCGGAGTATTCCGGGGCGCGCTGCTATTTTTGGAGGGTAGCGTACTGAGCTATGGTAGACATCGTTATCTGTCAGCGGTCTATTCATCCGTCATCTGTCAATCGTTCATCATCAGAAATGTATAAAGTATGAGCGAAAGAAAGAAAAATGCCCACATAAAGAGAAGCTGACATAAGCAAAGTGGCGATATATTACAAAATTGAAGTTAGTTTATGATATTGATCCTTATGAATTAGGAGGACCTTGACAGCTTGCTACACATTACGGTCACTGGTGTGTTTTGGCATTAGTGAAGACCTGCCAGCAGTTCAAAATATGTAAATCTCCCTGCAGGAAATGGCACTGATAAGGACAATCGTCTTGGGCAGCGCTGAGCACAGAATGCAGCTACAGTACGGTGCCCTTGCAAAATAGATAGTGGAAGGAGAGGTGAATGCCAGCAGTAATAGGTGGCCAATGGCAGGTTTATACCCACAGTCTACATTCGGTGAGTCAGATTAATTTGTTGTTAATACAAAAAAAAAAGTGGCTTAAACGGGAGTTTGTAGAAAGTCCCTAAAGTAGTAAAGAACTGAGGCAGAAGTCACTAATAACAATAATACACTCAATCAAAGAAACTGATGCTAGCTGTTAAAAAGGGGCTGTTAGATTAGAAGTGGTGTGGTGTATATTAACCATATTATCAGATGAAATAACAGGCATATTGTCCACCGTTGCTGTTCAGAGGTCACCTTGGAAAAACAGTGGGACTGATTATAATGACCACCTTTGGCGAGCGCTGGAAACAGCTGACAGGAATGGCGTGCTGCTTTACTGTTGTGTTTGCAGATAGACAAGAAATCAAGTAATCCTATTCAGTGAGTTTTGTTGTGGTGTGATCAATTGTGTGAAGTGTATTAAATGCGAAAACCCCACAGGACACTCATTACGGGGAAACGTTCACAAAGTTGGAATTGACAATGCCGACCAAAGCCACATTATCAGAGAGTCAGATATCGATTTTCATGAATCTGTTCTGCCTTTTTTTCTGCAGATGAAAGCCTCACACGTCTCAGGGAATGCAGTAACGTACTGTATGAGTCAACTGAATTTAATAGGAACATTAGCATTTCAATAGCTTTTCAGCACACGCACACACACTCACATTTAAAACATTTCAATGAATAATGAACCGTTTCCATAATCAGTGCCGACGTGATTGAAAAAATTCACACCGCTACAGGAATTAATTTGGTCGATTTAAGGAGCTGAAACTGTTTTTAAAACTCTAAAGTGCTTGTGTTTACAATGGCACTATTAGAACATTGTAAATGTTTTCCGGAACAAAAAGCAAAAAACAAATAGATTGGAAAGAAGAATTTCTTAGTTCAGGGGCTCTCAGACTTTTTGGGGCCAGGGACCCCTTAAAGGGAGAAAAAATTCCAAAGACCCCCTCAGAAATGATAATTGTAACACGATTAAGCATAATGCTTACTACCATTTGTACTCTTATATGCCATTGGAACTATTTATATTCTAAAAATGTTCAACCTAAATACAAACACATTTTGAATCATGTTAACACCACTTTGTTTTGCCTTGATATTCTGGGTGCTTTGTAATCAGATGTCACTTTAGCTTGGCCAGCTTCATGGCTTCGTTTGCTGGCGCCTGAAGATACATGACGCATTTTGGCCTCTCGTCGCTGTCGCTCAATATAGCTGTCGTCATATTTTCTCAATTTAGCTTGTTTGGGCTTGGCGTTACTTGACGATGTGGACTGACTCAAATATTTCTCCATACTTGCCAGCTAATTAGTTTGCTAATTAGCTAAGCAGCAGCAGGAATGGTTCGTTGCCCCCTGAGTGAAGTGACTGATTTCATGAGTTTCTATTGGCCCAAAGTGAACATGGTTGGTAGTAATGGAAAAAATATGCTTGTTTTATTGGTACAAATTGTCCCAATCTGTAGATATGTACTTCTTAATGATACAGCACAATTTTATAATTTATAGCTAATTATTTATTATTTCTCAAAGTGGGGTACCCGGACCACTGAATCACTGTCTTAGTCAACTAAGACCAAAATGACCGATTAGTCAAATAATCGTTTAAAAGGTGGCTTACCTTGCACGGCAGCTGGATTTTTGTAAAGTCACAAGATCACGGGAGAATAGCAGGATTACATATCACACGAAAACCCATCTTTTCATGCTTAAAGTAATGTGTTTGTGTGCCGCAAGCCAGATATCGGACCAATCAGCGTCCTGTGGGGAGCTACTTTCAGTTACAGGTGTGGCTTATTAGGTGTGTGTGAGACGACCCAGAGACGCGACTTTTCGTTCTACACAACAGTGGTGGCTCCTGAAGAGGTTAGCGTAGCTTCTGCAATAGCATCAGTTATAACAGAAATTTAAAGTATTTCTTCATTTAAAGAAGAGCAAAGAACGGCGCTGAACGCTTTTCCCGATGGAAAGGATGTTTTTGCTCTTCTCCCGCTTGGCTTCGGCAAGAGTTTGATTGACAGATGATTCATCCAATCACCTGCCAAGTATGTTTTGAAAGTGCCTGCCCTTTTCCAAACAGTTTCCAACGACGGCTTCTCAGATGGTTCTGTGTAACAAACATCAGGAACAAACAAAATTAATATTTGTGACTATTTGCAGTGCTGCATTTTTTTGGATGACTTTAAAATCATAGAAAAACACATTAATCTTAGCTGAATTATAGATGCAGTGGGAGAGAGTGGAGTCTTTAAAACACCTCAGCATTGGGCTGCAATGCATTATGGTTTGTGTCATCATGATGAGCTTAGTCACAGCTAATCAGTATGCTATAATGACTTTTATGAAATATGGAACCGTGTTTGTGTCGTACACAGGTGCTGAGCTATAAATGCAAGGTGACTGAATGTGCCTCCATATACTTTAATGCAATATAAAACTCATAAATTGTACACGTCACTGTAATATCCTTATACACAGTTTATCAGTGTGCAATAGTGAGCTTTTTTAAAATAGTTTGTGCTGTATGCAAAAGCTGACTATGGAATACAATGGGACTGAATAGGCCTCCATATAAGGCAATATATAACTTACAATAACTCAAAATTGGTAAATGTCATAAAGAGGTTTTGCACAGTTGATCAGTGTGTAATACTTATTTTTAGAATAATATTGGAATTTGTATTGTACAGAAATTTGAAAAGAATTACACATAATTTGACAAATTAATCATGTTGGTAGAAGGATTAGGGTTAGGGTATTTAATACTCGTATCAACATGGGAGTAGACAAATATGCTTGCTTTATGCAAATGTATGTATATATTTATTAGTGGAAAACAATTAAAAACACAAAAGGATGACAAATGTCCAGAAACCCTCACAGGTACTGCATTTAGAATAAAAGATATGCTCAAATCATAACATGGCAAACTCCAAAGTCCAACAGGCAACAACAGCTGTCAGTGTGTCAGTGTGCTGACTTGACTATAACTTGCCCCAAACCACATAAGATTATCATTTAAGAAATTAGTGACGTTAAAACGAATTTGCGTTACCGAGTTATCATCGTGTTAACTTTCACAGCCTTAGTTGGTCACATGAAAACTGTAGGAGGACACATGAGACATGAGAGTGAACTTGAAATCACGTTTTTAAGGAATAGCTCAATAAATATGCAAATGTATTCGCATTTTATGAAAACACAGGAAACTACATAAAATTAGGCACTTTTCAATCTGTGAACGATATATGTAGTATAGATGATTTTCAAGTTACAGGTGAACGCAAACAGCTACAAAAGAATACTACATATTATGCTAGACATTTTCTAACTAGCTAACCACAGGAAGGCATATAAAAAGCACGCATGTCATGGGGATGCATTTTAGGCTTTTCACATGTCATTTGTACGCCACGCAACAAAACTATGGTAGCGTCCGCAGTTAGGTTTAGGCAACAAAACCACTTAGTTAGGTTCAGGACAAACATCATGGTTGTGATCAAAGTAAGTATGTAAACTAAGTAAAATATGTACTGAAACGACGTAACATAAGTACATAACACATGTCGACACCTGTTTGTTGGACCCATCCACCTCACCACCCGCCCACCATAACCATTTCTTGCATTTTATTCTACGTCCCTAACTCTAACTGTAGCATTTTTGTGCGGGTGCGTTTACATTGCGGTCAGTACAGACTACAAGGCGTACAAGTGACATGCCAAAAGCAAGAAAGGTGTTTTTATTGCAAGCCAAACACCTGGCGCGTGTCATTCATATGCCTTTTCAGGCGAACGAGCTGAGCTAACCCTGCCTCCTGAGGTCAGAGGTCACCTGGCAGGGATTTAACACCTTGCTCAAGAGCGTTGCAATGTGGTTCCAGTTTGTCCGAAAAACTTGGGGATTGTGTGTGTGTTTGCTTTCATGTTGTCAACAGCCCAAGGAAAAGAGTCAGGAAGTCTGCTGTCCACTTTGTCACAACTCCCCCATGTCCTCCTGCTCTCCTATCAAAACCTGTGAGTCAGAGAGGAGCACGTTGTGTGTTGTTACCACCATCTACTCCTTCCTCCTCCTCCTCCTCCTCCCGCTTTGTCCTTTTCCTCCTCTCTCTGATATTCTGTGCATGCTCTCTTTGTTGGTGTTCTGCTTTGTTTGGCAGGGGGCCCTGTGGACTCCCGAGGCTGTGTTTTGTGTATGTAGGCATTGCGCACATGTATCTGGTCTCATGCCTGCATAATGATGGCGAGTGCTGGGCAGTAAAACCGTCGTCTGTAAATCAAGAGGAGTGCCAGGTGACCGGCGGTGCCACGCTCCTGATTTAAAGCCGCTACATGATTCAAACGACGTGTTGTTTGGGACGTCACTCAGCGTTAGGAAGCTGCTCCCTAGTGGTCAGCCTGGAGGTGGTGTGTCTGATCAGCTTTGCAAATTTCCAAAACCAATAATCTGAAAGTCTACGCCGCCTCTTTAAATCGCTTGGCCATGTGTACTTTTGGGTGTGAAAAAGGGGCCATGGTTTCAACTGGTCTGCAAAGTAAATTTAAACCATCTTCTTGGGTTGTGTTCACCACTCAGCTGCTCACCAGGAACAGATTTTCCCCAAAACAAAGGATTCACTGTCATTCAGAGTTCTGCTCCACTCCTACATTCCTGCTCTTATTGTTCATCAAACAGTTTAGAAGACTGTCTGTTTCCCAGTGCAGTCCTCCTTCTTGTTTTCATATTGTCTGATTTATGCCAAAATCCAGTGGTGGAAGTACTCCAAAAGCCCAAATACTTAAGTAAAGATAGCAAAACCAACCCGATTTGACAGTTATCAGGCCATTAAATAGGCAATATCGGTCACTATAAGCCAGTGGTTCCCGCTTTAAGGCGGTGCAATAGATCACAGTGGGTGCGCCAGGATTTTTCTGATCTGAGGATGACAAATCTAGATTTGCTCATGTACTGTATAACTAAAATCATAATAACACACTTACTTGATCATTTATATAAACATCTGTATATAAAACGATTTAAAAAGATCTATTTTTTGCTACACAGTAGCAAAATCTAATGAAATATTCTGTTTCAATCCATATTTGTTGGCATTTAGCCTTTCAAAACAACATTTTCATTCTGGTCAAAAACCTATTTGCTTTCCCACTTGACACGCACAACGGACATTTAATACTCTCATCCACTTAGGGTGATGATGTTGTTGACACTGTGGGCTGGTTTTATTTATAGCGTTGCATCTTTTTCATCATATTTTTTGTGAATACAATCTTTATCCGAAAATTAACTAGCAAATACAACTGTCAGATAGGGCTGGGATATGACAATATATATATCATTAAAAGATATAAAAGTGTCTGTTATGTTCATTTTGCACTCAAGTTCTGAACATAAGAAAATACTCCTATACTTTTCATTTGTCAAGTATTTAATACACACATGAGTATACAGAAATAGGTGGTCATTTCATATAGACTATTCATTTATTGAATTACCAGAAAACATGATATATCTTGATGTATATCGTTATCGAGATCTATATCGTTATTGTGATATACATCGTTACCGAGATATGAAATGACCTATATCGTGATAGAAGATTTTGGCCATATCACTCAGCCCTACTGTCAGATAAATGTAATGGAGCAAATAACTGCAAAAAAAACTCTGAAAAGTAGTCGATTAGAGTTACACCTCACAATTTTTGACCACCACTTGTGCTATGGAACAGTGTTTTTACAAGTCTGTCCCTGTTCTGTTTCCTTTTTCCCCCACTGCCAAAATCCCTTACAATGAAAATGAAATGCGACCAATCAGAATAGGAGACTGCAGAAATCCACATCGTCGGCAAGAAGCATTAACTATGTAGCAGCTGTAGAAAATGGGTTAGCCAATGAGGGCTACATTGTTCCTTTATAATAGCTTGAATTTGGGTCTTTTTTTCTGCAGAAACTAAATAATTTCAAAGTAGGAATGGAATTTATTGTAGTTGTGACACAACAGAGCAGAACAGAAAAACAAGTGTCCCATCTGTTAGGTGAGCAGTCAGACCTGTAGGTGTGTAACAGATCTCCAAATGACAAAAACTCCATTATCGCATAGGTGCTTAGCATTCTTATGTGTTCGTAACCCCAGCTGTCTCTGTAATAGACAGTCTTTATTCCTAACTTTGTTTTGAAAAGGCATAAAAGGATTAGCTCTCTGTTACAGTTGGACAAAGTGACTTGTGAACGTGTGTTTTTTTTTGTGTCCTTAAAGCAGCAGTAGGCCGGTTGGAGCAAATATGATTATGATAAGTTATTTTTATAAAACGGTCACTATATCCTGACAGTAGTGCACCAGACGGGTAATCCGAAAAGAAATCATGTGCCACTGGTGTCGTGGAGTGACGGTGAGAGGAAGTCAGCTGTAACTAGCTATGAGCGTTGCAGTATGTGTACAGTTTAGGCTGTCAGTGATGAAATGCTACAACTCCTCAAGACACAAGCCCAGCGCGGCAGGGATTTAAGTCTCCATTACAACAGTTACGCGCTACTCAAAGAAGCGGCTGTAAACGGTGATAAACACATTTCATTTCCTATATTCTTCACAAGAAAAGTCTCCAGTTATTTTCTTACTATCTTTTTCTCTGGTCTCCTGCACGCTTCTTTTAGGGGGTCATTGGCGATTCTTTGGTTTTAAACCAAACGAAAAAAGGAGAGCCAGATAACATGAACGAACAAAGTTATTTGTAAACTGTGTCGGACAAGTCGGGACTAAAGATGGAAACACCACAAATCTCCGCTCCCATCTCAAAACTCACCATCCATTTTACAGCTAAACAGTACACTACAAGATGTTTCTGAAAACATTTGAGGCGAGAAATAGGCATTACAGTAACAGAATATTAATTCATATTTGATCAGCGCTGCCTAGTTTGACTGTTTAATCGGAGTTCACGAGTGATTGAAAGCTGCCTCCGTTGAATGAACAGCCAATAGGAACGCTCTCTCTCTCTCTCTCTCTCTCTCTGAAATGACCTGTGATTGGTCAAAGTCTCCCGTCAAGGGCTAGATTTTTCTAAAGCCTGAAAACAGAGCCATGAGGAGGTGAAGCAGTCTAGTTATCTCTCAGAAAACACTTGAATTACAATATGTTGAAAGGTTATGATGGAATTTTTGCTCCAATGATGCCAAAAACATTCTGCCTACTGCCGCTTTAATTCCTGTCCCTCTCGGGCTCAACATGATCAACGAGGCACATCAAAACTCATTTTTCCTCATTAACTGCATTATTCAGACAGATTAAAGCCCGACGTTGTCCTCAGAATTCAAGTTTTTACCTCTGTGAGCCCAAACAAATGTGTGTTGAAATTCTCCCCCACACCTGAGGCCAGTGGGCTCCGCCAGGCCCCGCACCAAACCCTGGCAAGAAAAGTGTGAAATTTAGCCCAGCCTGACTCCGCTCATCAGTTCCTGTCAGGTCCTGTCAGATTTGGAAGCAAATGTCAAACTCCAGTGTGGATGGCTGCGGAATATTTCTGAGTGTTTCTGGAGGGGGTTTCGGGGGGAAGAGTGCTGTCCTGCTGGAAAGGCTGAGCATGGGAACATGTTCTCTTTCTCTCACTGTGCTCCTTTCGCATTGGGAGGAGGATGGAGGCAATTACCAGCGCCAGCAGCTGAGAGAGGGCCAAGCCTCTGCACATCAATCAGCATTACTCCGCTGCCACTGTGTGCGAGGGAGAGCGTGTGAAAGAGCACCTCCTGGTGGCGATGTGCCGCGTAACACCCAGCCGGTTAGAATACCATCACAACCACAATCTGCTCCAGGGTCTTAAATCTGAATGGAGGCCCTTTTTTTTCTCCCCCTCTCCTAAATTAATTTTCACCACCTAATTGCTGTGTTCATTACCAGGGTACAATAATGTCAAAAAACCACTGTCCTGATCTAATTTCCATGGCTGAATGTGAAATGAGTTGGAAAAAGAGGCTGTGTGCACGCTGCTTGTCATTTGGGTTCATGTCGAACTGCAAGGCTGAGGCAATTTGGGTTAATGTGGAATGAGGAGGAGGGGAGAGGTTACAAAAGAGCGAGGGGTAATTTGGTGTGGCGAATTGATGAGTCATCTTTTGTTCGTTGAGTCTTTGATTGACAAAAGAGCCGGGCGGCGTTCGCAGCTCGAGGAGCCGGAAGCGGGTCTCGGCGTAAATTTCTCATTCTCTGTTTTTTGTGTCACATTGCAACACGCTCCCTCCTCGTGTCTCTCCTCTGTGGCGTAGTCTTCCTTGTGTTTAGGCTAATTACAGGCCTACTAAGCCTTGAGTGTGTGTGTCAACGGTGACATTTTCCACTGTTGGCGTAGCAACATTAGCGCTGTTCTCCCATTATGTCCGCATTAGGGACATCACACATTAGCCAAACTCTCCTCTGGCTGCACTTAACAAAAAGGAAACGGGAGGGGGGGGGGGGGGGTTGGGTTACAAAAAAAAAAAAAAAAAGCATTCAAAATGTCATATCATCTCCTCTGAATTCTGCAACGGCATTTCATTTAACCCCTTACATTCCACCCTCTTTTTTTTACAGGGTTAGGGGTGTGGGATGTTCAAGGATAGATAAATAGTCAGCAGTATACTGGATGTCACTTAGAAGTGGTGTACATCTTCTGAAAACTGGGAATCTAGGGATGCTAATTTAACCGATTATTAACCATTAACCGACAAGATTTGTCGCCAGCTGCTGTGTATGAGCACAACAGACAACTGAGTCCCCAGTTCACCCGTCCGGGAGCGTTGGCAGCCACAGTGCTGCGTGTAGTGTCGCGGACATGCAGCCACTTTCACAGTGACTCTCCACTGCACGTTTAGTTTAGTTTAGCAGGTTGTCAGCTGTGTGTCTGTCCGGCGTAACGATAGCAAGTGTACGACAAACCCTGTGTGTTTATGTGCCGATGGCTTGGTGCTCGCCATTGTCACACACACACACAGGGTCTGTCAGCGCGGCGTAACTTTAGGGAGTTTTCGACAGACTGTGTGAGTGTGTGGCGGCGGTGAGTGTGGGGTTGTCGGTGGCGTTATATATTAGTTGTGAACGTAGCTGTAGCAGACAGTGTGTGTGCAGTTTATTTGTCGGTGAATAAATGCTACGAGGCTACAACACCTCCGCTCTGTGCTCCGCTCAAGACCGGAGCCAACTTCCTGTATCTTGCAACGCCGGCTCAGACTCACTTTAGGTGGGCTGTTAAGGTGGACCAGCTTTTCTCCTTGAAGTGACAAGCCGCTCCTCTGAGTTTTGCTCACTTTTTAATGAATTATTAATATTTCTTTTAACCGTTTAGTCGATAAATTCTTAATGTCGGTTAACGGTTAAACGGTTCATTATTAACATCCCTATGGGAACATGAAGATTAATATGAGATGCAGCTCAATACTGTGCGTCAACTTGTTCTAGTCATTATATTTATAATAATAATAATTAAGACACCAAGACCTTGAGGAACACCATAAAAAAAGTGGTGAATCTGGGTGATAATACTGTCAGTCATTTCTCAGGGCACTCACTGCCGCTGATAGGGCCAAAGCTAAATGTAAAGTATTTTCAAGTCCTAGCACCGGATTTAAGGCCAACATTTTACCAGCAAAGTACACAAATATCTAGAAATAAAGACACATTTGATCAAAGAGATATAAGATATGTCTACAGTCAAGTATTCTGTTAAGTTCTCTAAAATCTCAAAGCAGGCAAATCTCAACCTTCATTTATAGCCGGCTTCTATTAGAAACATGCCTTTATTCCCTAATGCTCACTGTTGTTGTTTTTTTGTAACGTTCCAGTATACCTGTTTTCTGATCCGCTCCCATTTTAATTTGCTGTTTCAGCAAACTCCTCCATCTTTACCTGTTCAGCCAAATGTTCATTTCCACAACTAATTCTATCAGTACAATGACAGTCGTGTCATACTCTGCTGCTCCTCTTAGCTTCTCATTTTAACAGAAGTGCTGTTTTCATTCACAATTCGCTGCTACTTGCCTCAGCGATTGGATGCCAAGCACTTCTGTTCTGGAAACTGCTCAGAAACCCCTTTATTGTCAATCTAGCTAGGAAAGCCATCCATCCTCTGAATGCTGTAGGTCTCTAGTTTATTGCTGTAAAGTTTCATGAGGCTGTGATTATCCTAGAGGTCACCACAGGTCATTTTATACAGTGAGGTCAAACTTAAAAAATGGTCTCACTACAATGAAATGGCTACTATGGAAACTAACATCATCACGCATGAATACAGTTGGGCTCCTTGGATCCACAAGAATCTCAGCTTTACAGTGAGGCCCATGTAATGTAATTCCAAGATTGTTTAGGGACCCCAGTATGCAGAAATATTAAAAAAAACTGCATGTGATTATCATAAAGTGGGCATGTCTGTAAAGGGGAGACTCGTGGGTACCCATAGAACCCATTTTCATTCACATATCTTGAGGTCAGAGGTCAAGGGACCCCTTTGAAAATCGCCATGCCAGTTTTTCCTCACCAAAATGTAGTGTAACTTTGTAGCGTTATTTAGTAACCTTTCCGACAAGCTAACAAGACATGGTTGGTAACAATAGATTCCTTAGGTTTTTTTTAGTCTCATATGATGCCTACCTTCACTGTAGCTCTAAAACTGACTCTGCTACAGCCTCTGAAAGACAGTAAAGTCAGTCTCAGAGGGTTCATGTCCTTAAAATTGAGCTGCTGAAAGGTGAGAGGGAACAATCACCCCCCCCATCCTGATTCCTCGTTGCTGTTCTTAGTTAGCAGAGCTCCGTCACCTCATGCATACCAAACCAATGGAAAAGCGACAACAGCCAAATGCTTTGTGTCTCTGAGGTAGAATGAGTTAAAATAAAAGCCTGTTTTGTTGTGTGCTTTTGTCTGCGGAGGACTGGAGCGCGTGCATCACATTCAGGTCGTACTTCAAGGCCAAACTGGAGCAAGATGAAAGGAAAGAGACAGGGCGCTCTGTCCTGTGACGAATGATTGTTAGATATAACTCAGCCCCCGGAGGTAAACAATGCGGCTGATTTTCCACGGGGGTAAAAAGAGATTGGAGGGCCTGGATGTGTTATCCGCGATGAGAGACTGCAAAGTGTCGCAACATCAAGGCCGGGGCTCTCCGAACCGAGCGGGAACATAATGCTTGATGTAGCCATTGATTGTGCCCGTATTATATTATTAACTGATACTGAAAGCTGATACAAAATTGCACCTTTCAACTCTGCACCTCCCAGATGAGGACATCCATTTCTCCGTGCTGTGGCACAGCCAGGCTCCACCATCCATAACAACGCTGTCAGAGAGAGCACACTGCTTTTAAGGGGAATGAGACGAGCTGATGTGATTGGCCATGACTGGCGCCAGCCCACGCCGCACCTACCGATAATTTATTCCTCCTTATTCAGCCTCTTTTACAACCGCTCCACATCGGGGAGTGGTATACGACACGTTTCGACGGCTGTGGTAAAATAATAGGGAAAAATAATTCAGCATGTGACATAAAGTATAGCATCATGCATGAGAATTACATCACTGATGATACAAAAAGGAATCAGTTCAGGATTTGAAGACTTTTATCTCTGGAATATATGAGTCTCACACTGCCCTTCATCACATCCAGAGAGCTAAATACAGTTGAAATTATTTAATAAGCTGTCACAAATCACTACGTACCAGCAACTTATTGCGCTTATTTAGTTAGAGTAGTACTTAATTATGATTTATAAAGCGTCCTACACTTACTTTGAGCAAGGGGAAGTAGAGTGAGATGTTTTATGACTCTCAGCTGCAGTGCAGAAACTATAAGTACGTATCTATATCTAGGTTATATATGCAAAGAAATATAATGCCAGAATTCATATATATCTTAAATATTATATTTTATGCCATATTGCACCTTAGGCTATATGTAAGAATATATTAGTAAAGCAATTGATCAATCCTAACCCTTAGTTACTGTTGCTAGATCAGACAAGCTTGACAAAAAGAAACATATTTCGGGGTGGCAAGAAGCAGAGATAATAAAAACAAACAAAATCAGACTAAATCATGCAGGTTCAACAGAAACTCCTTCAGCTTAGAACTTCAGTGAGGCCACCGGCAGGGTCGAGTGTAGAAGGTAACCCGCAAGTTGTGAAATCTGATCTGAGATCTCCAAAAAGTCTTACGAGTCTCGCTGCCCGATGACATATCCTAACTTTAATTATTCAAGATCAGGGCCCCTCTTCAAGACTTGGCCTCAAGATGAGGTAATAAAGAAATATTCATCTTAAAGGGTATACATATCATGCTCTTTTGTTCACTAGAACATGATTACATGCTTAATGTTCAAAAAACACATCATTTTTCTCATCCTGTCTGTCTGCAAAGCTCCGTTTTAGCACCTGTCTCTTTAAGACCCTCTCCTGAAAAAGCCCAGTCTGCTCTGATTGGCTTGTGATAAAAATATGGTGCACCTTTACAAAGGTAGATCTCAAGCCGTGGGTGATATATGCTAATGAGCCTGATGTGACATAGGAAGGGGAGCTACATCTGAAGGGCTTGGTGAATCACGTGTTTTCTGATCGAGGCAGTTTGTGGGTTGGCGTCCAGATACCCAAATGGATGTGCACAAGCAAAGAAAATGTGTGTTTCTCATAATGCGTTTCCAGAGCAGAACTCGGAAACTATTTATCTTAGGAACCTCACATTTGGTATGATCATTGTCTGTGTAGTCTAGTTGTCTAGTCTAGTTAGATGCTCACTTTCGCCTTGTTAATTTAGCACAAACCAGTCGACACACAGTAATGCTGGAGCTTCCCTGTGCCCCTGGAGTTGTGGGGCTTCAGGGCAGTTGTCCTCTTTGCCCGGTTGGTAATCCAGCCTTGAATAATATTACAAACCCTGCAGGTGTTATGGAGCACCTCTCCAGGGAGGACAAGGAAGCTTCTCTTTCACCGTCCAATTTCCTATTGAACTACATACTGATGGGGAAATCATTTCTGTAACACCTCCCCAATTTGTGGAACACACACATAATGAACACATCTGTCAAATATGTACCCCCACCATTTGGGGTGGGACTCACCAGAGGTTCCATGATACGATGTTATCACGATACGATCTTATTGCGATTTTAGACATTTTAAGATACACCTAGTATTGCGATATAAGATAGACCTCTTTTCAACTGCAAATTATGCAGTTTGTCAACATCTGTTTGATCTAATAAGATACAGTTTCACTCTGTTCATCTCAGAGTTTTCATTCACATATGTTGAGGTCAGAGGTCAAGGGACCCCTTTAAAAATGGTCTTGCCAGTTTTTCCTCGCCAAATTTTGCGGAACTTTGGAGAGTTATTTAGTGTTCTTCCTGACAAGCTAACATGAGATGGTTGGTACCAATCTATTCCTTGGATTTCCTAGTTTATTTTAATGCTGACTCTGTTACAATCTCTGGAATAGGTTACAACTTCTGAAAAGATGGCCGAGGGTGCTGGTGCGCTTAAGGAGTTGAAGAGCTTAAGGTGCGAGCTACAACCTCTGAAAGACAGAAGAAGGGTCGGGCACGCCATTGGGCTGTCGGATTTCTAAGAAGTTATTAGTTTATAGAATAAAAGATTGATTCTTGATGTCCGTGTATTGATTCAATATTGCTGTGCAAAATATCACGATACTATGCTGTATTGATTTTTTTCTCCAGCCCTACCCACCATCAGCAAATCGAAATAAATGGTTAAATAAATAAAACAGCGATTTGAGCAAATGCAGCCTGTTTTCCAGAATAATGTAAGGAGCTGTACGAGTGATCAAACATTGATATATACTGGCTGGTTGTGACAGACCCAAATCATCACTGTTGCTGAAGTGCAGAAAAGATTGTCATGAAGCATCTCTTCTCCTACAGTGCCTCTGTCTGAACGATATCCGATAGTAGCCACTAACAGGTTGATCTGTAGCTCTTGTAAATACCAGCAGAGATAGGAGTACAGTACTGTAGTTTTGACAGTTAAGACGGTGGATTAATGTGTTTTACTTCTAGGACTGAAAGCACCAATTTAGTGTCATTCTAACCAGTCACGACTGATTTCTTATTCTGAGATGCTTAAAGCTACCAGGGCTGCCACTAAACCTGCATTACACTGTCACTCAGTGGTTCCTTGACAGATGCCCTGTTTTACATTTTCTGTGAATCACTTATGCACTCTTAAAGGGACTGTTTGTAACTTTTTAATCGTATAAATGTAGCGGGTCGCCACACATGCGCGCTCGCATATGCGCGTTCGCGTGTGGCCGCTGCCTCTTCTCCTCTGCCTGCCTGCCTTCACTCAGAGAACGCGCGTTCTCGTTCAGCTCGCTCCACCTCTAGACAAGAACGCGCGCTCACTCCACACTGCAGGAGAGTTAGTTTAGCTCTGAGAATATCTAGTGAATGTACAGTGGACGTTTGTGCAGAAATAACTGCTGCAGCTCCTCCAGACCAACAGAGGTTTCCTGTGTCTTGTGAAATGACGGGGCTCCTCAGCGAGTAACGTTACCGTCTCGTTACCGACCGGGTGCTGGTGTCTCCCTGCTCTCTCCGGCTGCGGGCAGAGAGAGCAGGGAGACATGCTGCAGAGCCCCGCTGCATCAGCCTGCGCTGAGGCAGGAAAAGCCAACACTAAGAATCATGTTCAAGGAGAGACCTTGGTCTGGTCAGCTAACATTACTGCCAAGCAGCTGAAATATAGAGTGATATTGTGGCTTTAGCTGACGTGTGTCTCCTCACTTTTTGAGCGATGCTCGTTCAGGTATATTTAGAGCGAGCAAGCGCGAGCTCGACGCTGACTTTCGTTGATTTCACGGCCACAGGTGTCGCTTTTAAGAAGCATTTCTGAAAGTTACAAATAGTCCCTTTAAACAGAAAAAAAAAAAGTGGAAATCACTACCACCAACATTATTTCATTACTGCATGCACACTGTCTCTCCCATAAGCAATGCAGAAACTGTACAGATTTATTTAGGGCCAAGTGTTTCAAATTATGTTGCAGCCCTATGCTTTATGTGTGAAACGCAGAATGGGAAATAAAAACCGGAGGCGAGCGTGACCGACTAATTCATTTGTGAGTAGCACCTTGGAAATAATGTGATTCTTTCTGACATGCTACTAACTCCGCTCGCTGGGAAATCATGTTCCATGAAGGCAACACCTTCTCAATGAGCCTGCAACTGCCTTCCAAATCCTGTCCCTCTCATTTCACACCTCCCGTCGACGGCTCACAACGGCACTGAAATGGCTTTTTCAGCGTGTTAAGTAACTCAACATGTCATACATTATACACAGTGCTTATTCAACAACAAGACACATAATTTAACAGGACACATTTTTGACATACAGGCTACGTTAAACATTGCCAACAATCTAGCTCGCTTCCTGTCTTATTTTTCTCTGTTAACCCATTGCTTTCCTCCTGACATTATTTCAATTCTCAGTTAGACTGTATATAAGAAGTGAATGTAGTTACCGTGATGTAACCCGCTGGTTTGTGGACTGCTGATTTGAAGACTCGAGTTTGGCATTGTGGCCATCGCCATCTTGTTTTTTGCAACCAGAAGTGACATGAGAGGGTGAAGTTAAGAACAACCAAACGCTGAATAAAACATTTTTAAGCGACCAAATTGTTAATATTAGGGCTGTCAAAGTTACACGGCTGTGTAGAATACTCGATTCTGATTGGTCAATAACGGCGTACTACGGTCTGTTATTTCTTTATAGCAGACCGTTGCTATGTATAGCAGACCGTTGCTATGGGCGTAGTTCTGATGTTGGACTCCGGAGGACCATTTTTTTGTCAAATTATTGATTTCTTAAGTAAGTAGCTGTGTAATAAGCGAGACAATGTATAGCTAGCGGATCATTGTTGTGAAAGAAACTCTTTCAGGGCGATGAGAGACCCCTCCACTTTGTGTCGGGGTCCAGCAGCATCACCCTGTTGGGGTTTCTTTCACAACGATGACCGGCTCGCTGTACATTATCCCTTACATAACACCTTAACGCAAAGTCATTTTGACGCCACTAATTTCATTAACGCATTAACGCAATAGCTATTTTTAGAGGTTGTAGCAGGCTCCGTTTTAAAGCTCGATACTGATACTGATATCAAATATAAAACTAGAAAACCTAAGGAATCCATTTGTACCAACCTCGTCATACTATCTTGTCGCGAAAGAGGTTAAATCACACTCCAAACTTGCGCTAAATTTTGGCGAGGAAAAACTGGCATGGCCATTTTCAAAGGGGTCCTTTGACCTCTGACCTCCAGATATGTGAATGAAAATGGGTTCTATGGGTACCCATGAGTCTCCCCTTTACAAACATGCCCACTTTATGATAATCACATGCAGTTTGGGGCAAGTCATAGTCAAGTCAGAACACTCACACACTGACAGCTGTTGTTGCCTGTTGGGCTGCAGTTTGCCATGTTATGATTTGAGCCCTATTTAGTATTAACTTACATAAGCTGAAAACACACTATGAAAGGGTTAAAGTTCTAAGACGAAAACACACAATTCCCATTCCCAAATGAACATCATGCTGTATTGAAGAAGACTTGAAACTAGCGATTGAGACCATAAACTCATGTCTACAATGTTTACTGAGGTAATAAATCAAGTGAGAAGTCGGCTCATTTTCTCATAGACTTCTATACAATCAGACTTCTTTTTGCAACCAGAGGAGTCGCCCCCTGCTGGCTGTTAGAAAAAAATGCAAGTTTAAGGCACTTCTGCATTGGCTTCACTTTTCAGACCTCGAAGTTGCCCACTGATCTCAATCCATTTTACCATGATCTTGGGATATCTATCAAATCCTTCATCACAAATGTAAGATCGCCTAACAGCTAAAAACAAGTGTTCTGGACGAGCCTCTTATCTGCCTGATTATCACCTCCCCCATACATCTCAATTTATATTCTCAACTACTTACAACTTACCTCTAGGAAAAACAACTTCTGAAACAAACCACCTTTTTTTGTGAATAATCCGTACTAAACACTTCCTGGCCACCCTGTCATGAGTCTCTGATCACAGATCTGTGCCGCTGTTTCCTTGCAGGCAAATTCTAAACTACGGGGACTGCGAGAAGGAGAGAAGGGAACATATCGCTGACTCAGTGGCTGGGAAATGACCCACGTCAGCTTGGCAAGTTGTCCTCACTTAGCATACAGCATCTGACATCGGACGGCGCTGTGGGAAATGTCCCTGGTCAGTCTCATTGTCGCAGACAGCCTGAGGAGGGGGTTGTAAATGTGCATCAGCTTCTCAGAGATGGTCGTTCCCCGGTGACAACGTGAGCTTTAAAATAGTATCACCACAGGCAGAGGCTGTTTTAAGATTCTTTTGAAGAGTGACTGGTGGCTTTTAGTGATAATGAAGCTAAAAGACCACCAGTGAGACCACCAAAAAGTCGACTTTATTCCCATGATGTTAAAGCTGCAGCCTTGACAGCCTCCAAAACTTCTACCAAGACTTAAAAGAGTACTCCTCTGATATAGCATTGGGCAGTTATGAAAAACAAAGTTATAAAAACTAATGCAACAGAACCAGAGATAACTTCTTTGTTATTCCACACGTTCTTCCTCCAGCAAGTGAGTGGAAGGATTTCCTTATCTGCTCCTCCTTCGTCTCCTCTCCTCCGTCCTTATCTCCCGCTCCATCCCACTCCAATCTCCACAGCATGGTAAAGTCCAAAAGTCAACATTTATTGAAAAAAAGATAGGTATAATCATTTCCAAAATTCAAATGTTCAAAATGTTTTTATCTAACAAAATATTCTGCTTCAATCCATAATTGTTGCCGTTTAGCCTTTCAAAAATCAATATCAATTTAAGGGTTCTGGTAATGGCACTTTAATCATAATTTTTATACGATACCCAACCCTTTAGTAAACCCATCTCTTTCTAACAACACTAGCTATTTTTTTATTTTCAAATTGACTTAAGTGACATCACTTGAGGCAATTTATCAGATTCAGATTCATCAGATTAATGTACACGTACAGGACATATAGATTGGCATTACATGTTATTAACACTGAACTTTTAGTAACTGAAGTTTAAAGAAAAAAAACACTACAGAGGAGCTACAGTGTTTAGCACGTTTTGGTTTTGGTTAGGCTAAAAAGATTGTGCTACGGTTTGGTGCCTTTTCCATGTGACTGTATACTATATGCTAAGCTATGCTATGCTATATTTAGAATATTCTCTGATGGGGAACTGAGCTGAAAGTGAAACTTATCTATACTGTTTTTGTCAACGGAGTCTGGTGGCTTTGAAGAGAACATAGATGAGTTTCACTTTCAGTTCCATTCCCTGTTGGAAAAGGCTGTCTAACGGCAAGATAAAGCAGTGAAAATATTCAATATAATATGCCCTGTACTTAGACAGATATTGATTTTTTTTACGTGAGCCCTTCTTTTAGGTGGCTAAAATACATTTTTCTGCCTTCCACGTCCACAGCAGTACATTGCTTTGCTCCAGTGTTTCTCCAAACTGGGGGGCGTGCCGACTGCCATCTACTGTAGGTAATACACTGACAATGGATAAGTACCTCATACAACACCCAAACTATCCCTTTAAGCCTCACGTTACCTTACACGCATCTTAATCAATTTGACGCAGACGTTTACAGATTTTACATATCGATTTAGAAAAAGGTCACTGAGGCATTACCTTGAGTACGTCGAAATTGGAAAAGAAAAGTCAATTGGTGTATCCCTAATGGAAACCTAAATAATTGAACATGCTAATTAAAATGCAAGGTCCTGAAATATAGGAGCATGCTAGATTATTCAGATTGAGAACTGCTGGACAATAAGACTAATGTTTTTGCATGCATTCTGCTGTTTTGATGTGGACTCCTGCTGAGTCTACACTGTTAACATGACCTTCATAATAGGCAGTGATGCCTTTATAATCATCATAAACTGATCCAATGTGGTCAACTGGGACGGGCTTATGATGTTTGTTAGCCTGAAAGAACATCTGAGGGAAACCCGTGGCGATGTACATACATTATGGTAAACTTATCGGTGTGCAAATGAAGCTTGTTTCTCTTTAGCGATGTGTACACATAATGCATTTTTGATACTCTAAGCACTTTTTAGACGTGCATGTACAAGTCAGAGACAGACAGGGAGGTTAATGTGTTGCATGGATGAGGTTGAATGAGGACGGGAGATAAGGGCCTTACAAACGAGCATGTCCTTGTGAGGGTTTGCCCGCGCGCACACACACACACACACACACACACACACACATACACACGCACACACGTACACACAGCCATCATTTCCAACCTGATTAGCTCTACAAGCAGTAATATCCTGAGGAGTAGACGGAGTGTTTTGTTCCACCCATTTGCTGCTTCACAGACAAGAAGCAAATCAGTAGATTAAGAGCAGCGTCTCTCCGACTCTGAAAGAATCTGTGATGAGGACCCTTTTCATACACGCTATTTTAAAAGCCATAGTGGATATAATAGATATCAAATGGAATTTGTTTCTATGATGTAAATGATCTAATATGAGAATTTGCCCGCGCTTATCAGTGATCTAGATCAGAGTGCCGAGATGAGATGAGATAAGAAACTTGTGTGTTATGAAAAAGTGTGGTGGGAAAAATCACATTTGACTTGTGATTTAAAGTGGAAATGAAACGTTCAACTGAGTTAAGGTGGTTTACTAAAGGGATTTCCACTCTAATCAGCTATTATATAACAAACATGACAATATGTAAGCATTTAAAGGAACTATTTCTAATTTTCAGAAATGCTTCTTAACAGCGACACCTGTGGCCGTGAAATCAACGAAAGTCAGCGTCGGGCTCGTGCTTGTGCTCGCTCTACATAGACATGAACGAGCATCGCTCAAAACAGTGAGGCGACACACGTCAGCTAAAAGCACAATATCACTCTATATTTCACCTGCTTGGCAATAATGTTAGCTGACCAGACAAAGGTCTCTCCATGAATCACTGCTGATACTGTGTTTGCTTGTTATGCCTCAGCCTGTGCTGAGGCAGCGGGGCTCCGCAGCGAGAAATTCGTCTCCCTCCGCCCACAGCCGGAGTGAACAGGAAGACACCGGCACCCGGCCGGTAACGAGATGACAACGTTTCTCGCTGGAGAGCCCCGTCCCTTCACAAGACACGGGAAACCTCTGTTGGTCTGGAGGAGCTGCAGCATTTATTTCTGCACAAACGTCCACTGTACATTCACTAGATATTCACAGAGCTAAACTAACTCTTCTGCAGTGTGGAGTGAGCGCGCGTTCTCGTCTAGAGGTGGAGCGAGCTGAGCGAGAACGCGCGCGCTGTCTGAGTGAAGGCAGGCAGGCAGAGAAGGAGAGGCAGTGGCCACAAGCGAGCGTGCATATGCGAGCGCGCATGTGTCCCGACCCGGTACATTTATACCCTTAAAAAGTTACAAACAGTCCCTTTAAGAGAAAAAGGAAGCCTTGTTTCGTCTTTCGTGGCAAGAGCGCCGCCATGTTGCAGAACTTTAGCCTGTGACATCACGAGGTTGGTTGGCTTGGCTGAGTTACACAGATGCAACGGTAGAGACCATGAAAGACGGAGACTGAGGAGACACAGGACAGAAGAAAACAAAAGAGGGGATACTATTATATTGTTCCTGGATATAATGATGAGTATTACAATGTTAAAACCAAGGACAAAACAGTCCATTTCATAATCTGTACTGCAACATGACGTCGCTCTTGCCACAAAAGATGAAACAGAGCTTCTTTTTTTCATTATAGTGGAAATGAATTTAGCAAACCAGCTTAACTTGGTTTCACTTCCACTTTAAGTTTGTTTGCAGAAAAGGCAGTCTAGGACTGATCCAAACCAAAGAAAGTACAGTGTGAAATGTCAGGAAATACATATGTATTAGTGATGAAGTCAATTCATTCTCCTCTGGCCCTCAAACATTGACTTCAGGGAATACAAGGTAGGAACAGGACATTGAGGATATCCATGAGTTTAAAGCAACCACAGGAATATAAATCAGTGAGCTCTGTATGGCCGTACATACAGTATATACTGTACATCTTGTGGAATATGCTGACATGATTTAAATTCATTAGATCTAACAAAAGGCCAGAGGTGAACAAGAGATAATCATGTTCTATATATGTATACTGTAGCAACCTATTAGATGTGCAATATTTGCATATTTGGCTCCAGCCTTCACAGACTAACAAAGTTAATAAAGGCAGTAGGAATTTATCTTGCACACATGTATGCTGACAGTTTCATTATTTTTCTACCATGCATGTGCACACAGAAGCACCTGCTTGGAAAAGAATTCCAAAATTTAAAGGCCAAATCAATAATTTCTTTCCAAACCATGCGCTTGTCACCACCAATTTGCATAACCATTCTCTATGCCGCCATAAATTTGCAAGACAAAAACTCTGAGTCATGACAGATTTGCATAAAGAAAACCCCAATGTCACCACCAAAACTCTCTTACCACAAATCTGCATAATACTTCCACTGCCAACATAGATATCCATAAAAACTCCATCTTCAAATTGCATATAATTCCCTTCCTTCACCACAACTTTGCATACAAACTTTCTACATTTGCGTCAAGTTCCCTGTATTACCAAAGTGTACGCCTCAGGTGGTTATAAGTGTGTTTTGGTGAGTTTTGGCCACT
The DNA here is from genome assembly GCA_916701665.1 of Sebastiscus tertius. Taxonomy (NCBI): domain Eukaryota; kingdom Metazoa; phylum Chordata; class Actinopteri; order Perciformes; family Sebastidae; genus Sebastiscus; species Sebastiscus tertius. The sequence continues at coordinate 13,852 of CAKAOH010002466.1, read as the reverse complement.
TCCCCTGTACACTCCAAGTCGAAAATGTGTTATCTTCACATTGCATCAGTGCCGCAAAGTGAAAAGAAATATCTGCACCTGGAGGAGATGATATGTTTTTCCAGAGAGTTTCCAAAGTTTCCTTTTCAACAGTTGCATGGTAACCAGAAGGGCATACTGCATCCACAGTAAATAGTGCCAGTGCTGTTGGGCTGTCTCTGTTAGCAGCCTAACACCTGCACATTGTAGTTCAGCAGGGGAAAATGTCCTGTGAGATCTGGTCCACTTGTAAGAAGTATTTTAATACAAATATACTCCATATACTGCTGGCTCTTGTAAACTTTGATGACACATCATGTTTTACCTCAACTTCTGTTTTGCATGTGGTTATTTTCAAATAATAACCAACTAATTCCCAGTGAATTTTCGAATAGTATATTTGCCTGGAATACACATCCCTAATATATATGTGTATATATATATATATATATATTTATATATATATATATATATACAGACCCGCAATCAACGATAGCAATTTTATAAATCATTAACCATGGCATTTCCCTACCATAACATTATATTAAGTGTATTTGTTGCTTAACCTTAATCAATCTTTTCCTGACCTTGAATTTTAACACAACAGCCACGCTACCGGCTCTGTGAAGCTGTACTGCCAGGCTTTGATCTAGCATAATGCCAACATGGTTTTTAGCAGGAGTAATGTTTACCATGCTTGGTCTAGCATGTTAGCATGCTAACATTTGCTAATTAGCCAACATGCAGACCTAAATTGCACTCAGCAAAAGTTGGCATTGAACATAATCTGAGATTTTTCATCCTATGACGTTCTTGTCTGGTGATTAGATTGGTTTCACTGTCTACTTAAAGGTGCTAATTGCGAGATTGTGAGCATTTCCATTGCGTCTGCATGGCTCTCAAGATGGCGATGGCTTACGGTGCTAACAGCGCTAACAGTGAAAACAACGGCTACAGTGCTGACAGAGCTAACAGTGTTAACCTGGAGGGGAACAGAAGGGCGGGTGCTACGCTTCCGCAACGAAGCAGTCAGATGGGACGGCGTTATCAACTGTTACCGCAGTATGAGCGCAGTGCAGAGTGGCGGCTGTGAGCTAGCCAGTGGGGCTCACATGCACTAACATGTACTAAAGGCATGTGCGGCCGGCTCGGCTATGTCAACGAAGCACAGAGAAACTCGGATTACAACACATATAGAAGGTAAAGCGACTTTATTCTCTGCTTAGGTAGATATTACTCCTCTATATCTTCACACAGAAACTAGTTGTTTGCTGCTATATTAATAATCTGAATATCATATAGAGCACCTTTAAATTTTACATCAAACTTGAACTTGAATAAGTTAAGTGTAACTTTATACCTAGTTTCCAATGAAGGCAGAAAATTAGTTCCAAAATGAGTCACTTTCGAAAGCCTGCTGGGTCATAATACAGTCTGCTAATATCTGAAGCAGTAATATAGCGGGCTTATTTGTAGATTCGATCAAACTAGGAGAGAAAGTCAGCAATGAGACCACAGGCGGATGCTTTGAAAGGGGCAGAACAATCACGAGTCTCTGAGGAGGATTTGCAGGGTTGGCGAGTACGAAGCCAATTCCAGTCTTGTTTTCCACTTCTCTTTGTATTCTTTCAGATCTGTGTGGCCTCAATCCCTCCGTCTCTCACCCCTCGCTATTCCTCCAACTTTTTACGATAATTAATAGGTTATTAATATTTCAGCAAAGCACAGAAGAACACACAGAAGGGGAGTCACATTAAATCTGATTTGGGCTATTGTTTGTGATGTCAATGACGGCACAGTTTGGGAAATTGCTCTTGAATATCTCTACTGAACTCTAAAGAGGCCAACTGGTTATTGAATTTGACTGTATAGGGGCGGGAGGCAGAACTGATTATTAACGATATGAGAGGGAATAGAAAGATAGAGATATTCTGCCTTGTGGTAGGATTAAATTCTATTACCAGCCACATTAATATGCATTAGAGCGTCCCATCAATTCCAATCTATGGATCTGGATAAAAAGGCAATAGCTGAGAGCTTGATCAAGGGCACGTATTCTGTATTCCACGTGCATGTGAACCTGAGAATGCTGCATGGGCGAACTCATCTCAAGTGGGAGTCGAGCGTCTCTCAGGAGACATAATTAGAGGGAACATTTTTGATGATGAGAAACGCTTCTAGGCGGATTTTCAGTGCAGTGTATATGGGATTAACTGTACATTACATGGGCTTCTAATCCATAGGCACACTAAGCCAGGAATTAGCATGCATGATTAGCGTTTTAAGCCAGCTATTAGATGAGAATAATACTGTAATTCACCTAAAATGGCTTGCAGTGTTTTGACTGCTCTATAGTCTGCATGAGCTATTCCAATAACCTGAAACGGGAGACATAAACAGACTCTTGGAGAAATCCTAGTGGGGTAATACAAGCAAAAATGAACTACACTATTTCAAAATGTTTATTTACTCAGGGACGATTTCCCAGCATGACTTGCCTTTTTTCAGCTGTAACCTGATTTTCACTTGCACAGTTATACATTTTAAATTTTTTTGGAGCTGCTCAGCACAACCAGACTTCTACTTTTGGCCTCTGAATAGCTCCTCGGGAGCAAATGGGGGTTATTAATGTCAGCTGTGGAGAGTGTGCTTCTCATTCAGTTCCTCTTCTCGGGCTTCCAGATGGTCTCGATCTGAACTGGCTTCTTTCCGGCCACAAGTCTTCCTCTACTATCCTTTAGGCTAATTCCATATAGGATTTTAGAGTGACTGTATAGTACCAGTTGAGGGAAAAGTCGGAGTTCATATTTCATATTAAACTCATATTTCATGGACAGGAAATGGTCCATTATCATTCCACCAGCGTTTATACATTCCTCTCAATGACATACAGCCAAATTAAGAAGGCATCTTTTTAATGAGCCAATGTTTGTGTGTCAATGAACATCTTGTTGTATGGTATTTTAATTGGGCAACCTCTGGGGTCTGAAAAGTGAATCCAATACAGAAGCATTGCATTATTTCTAACAGCCACTAGGGGGCGACTCCTCTGGTTGCAAAAAGACTACTTCTCTCTTGATTTATTACCTCAGTAAACATTGTGAACATGAGTTTATGGTCTCAATCGCTAGTTTCAAGTCTTCTTCAATACAGCATGAAGTTCATTTAGTAAATTATGGTCCCATTTAGTGTCAAATAGACCATAAAGCAGGGTATGCTTTAGGGCGTGGCTACATTGTGATTGACAGGTTGCCACCATGGCGTTGTCCTGTCTGGGTGTTGTCCCTGCCTGTTTTCGTCTTACAACTTTAACCCTTTCACCTTGTGTTTTCAGTTCATGAAAGTTAATTGTAACATTTTAGTTGCTTAAAAATGTCTTATTCAGTGTTCGGTTATACTAAGCTCCACCCGCTACTATCACTTCTGGTTGAAAAAAGCCAAGATGGCGTCGGCCAAAAACTAAGCCTACTCAAGGTTTCAAAAAGGCAGTCCACAAACCAACGTCACTGTGACTTCGTCCACTTTATATATACAGTCCATGTTCTAGACACAACAAGGCAAAGAGTCTGTGGGTCTGTACTTAGGCACAGTGGTGTTTTGAGCTAAATATTATCATTTGAAAACAATTACCTGCTGGTGGCGCTATAGTTTAATTAGGGGGTCGCCAACGTAATCAGGAGTCATGCTTGGACACCGTGATTGCCTGTTCCCAATTTAATGGCAATCCATGCAATGGTTATTGAGACATTTCACTTAAATTAAAAAACGTCAGCTTCAGTGTGGCACTATAGGGAAAGTCAGGGGATAGCTAAAGTCAGGAGGGTTCATCCTCTGGGGACCATGAATGTTTGTACAAAATTTCATCATCACGATTTCATCCCAACTTGTCACATACTGCTGCTTTGTCGCGCCTCTTGGCGTCACTTTCTTTTCGGCATCAAAACCACTATATGGCATCACTTCAGGATTAGGCAACAAAACCACTGTTGGACCCATCCACCTCCCCTTCCAGCGTACTTTCTCGGAGCGTTTGCTGTTGCTGCGGATGGGTTTACATTGTAGTTAATGGAACGCCCGGGGCATTTCATACCGGTACTAAGGGGCGCCTTGTGCAGCTGTATTGAACACCGACGGCCATGATAAAGCCTCGGTATTTGACGCCCTGGGAATGAAAATGGTCTGGGGTTAATAGTGTCTTTCTTCAGCTATGTCAGGAAACACATTTTAATGTCAAATCTTTTTTTCTTACCTTGAAAGCCCTCAACTCCAAACTTTTCAACTGAGTTTTCTTAAGGAAAATAGAACTTTTGCAAACAACAACAACAACAACAATAACCTAAAGGTCATTTTCAATTCTCCATTGATTTCCCCTTTAACTTCTTCACACACACACACACACACACACACACACAAATGCATACCACCCTCCAGTATTCTCGCTATTCTTCTGATTCCTCCAAGACCATCACTACGTCCTGCAGACTGTATCTTTAAGAATTCATTCCCTGGCCTCCGCGTTCCTCGAACCTCTGAGCTCGTCTTGCCGATGCCCCGTTCCTGCATCAGTATTCCACAGATGGAGCTCACTCTCCCTCTCCATGTATGATTGTGTTCCTGTGCTGGGAATAAGATCTGATGTGGCTGTCTACAGGGTAGACCAGCAGCTCCCAAGAGCCCAGCCACCGGAGCAAAGCTTAGCCCCTGATTCCTAACATTGGATGGACCAGGAGGAGGAGAGGAACACGGGGTGTGTGAACATGGTTTGGTGTGTGTGGTTCTGAGAAACAGTGACACAGGAAGACAAACACATAGAGATAACTTTACTGCACACATGTCTATGAACACACACTCTGAGATATACTGCCATAAAATCATCACATTACACACAAAATATCACTTAATCTTCATAATGCTCTGAAACACAGAAAATATGTGCACACTTCATTAGCAACAGTTCAAAAGTAAGAGGAAGTCTGGTTCTCTGGTTTCAGGAATCTAAATTGCTGGCCACATCTTAGATTGTTTCAGCAATTCAACAATATATGTTTTTTGTCCATAGCCTCTAGAATGACAGATGTGTTTCCTGATCTGATGCTCTTATTATCCGCAGGATGACATCATTTGTCTGTGCCACCCAAAGCCGTTACTGTAACTGTTTTATGATCTGACACAGCTGTAGGTCTAGGCACTAAAACAGCTTGGTTAGGGAAAGATCATGGTTTGGGTTAAAACACGTTCTTTGGTGCGGTTAGGGGACCTTCATCGTCATGGTGACAAATAATAACCACATACTCAAGGTTTGGGGACGATCATGGTCATTTAAAAAAAAGAAATGACTAAACTAAAATGACCACATTGCAGTTGTATGCCTCCGCCAACCAGTAAAGTTGCAGTTTACATGCATGTCTGTCCAAAATGTCATCACTTCATCATTATGCATCTGCGCCGGCGACAGCTGTGGCCAGAGGCATGATGTTATTTGGGTTGTCTGTCCAGTCCGTTCTTGTGAATGTGATATCTCAGGAACGCCTGGAGGGAATTTCTTCAAATTTGGCACAAATGCCGACTTGGACTCGAGGATGAACTGATTAGATTTGATTTGATTAGAGGTCGAGGTCACTGTGGCCTCACAAAACAGTAATTATGAGAATTTCACAGAAATGTCTAATAGGATTAAATGAAGAAATGATGACATTTGGGACAGACATGGATGTAAACTGCATAGAAATACTGGTTGACAGAGGCCTACAACCACAAAGGGCTAATTCTAGCTTTATCCTATTAGACATTTCTGTGAAATTCTTGTAATTAGCATAGGAATTCTTGAGTTATGGCCAAAAAATGTGTTTTGTGAGGTCACAGTGACCTTGACCTTTGACTTTTTGACCACCAAAATCAAATCAGTTCATCTTTGAGTCCAAGTGGAAGTTTGTGCCAAATTGGAAGAAATTCCCTCCGGCGTTCCTGAGGTATTGTGTTCATGAGAAAGGACCGTACGGATTGACGGACAACCCGAAAACAGAATGCCTCCGACTAGGGATGCTAATTTTGAAAAAAAAATGTAACCAATAACCAACCCTTGTCAACTGATTATTTTTTACCGATAACTGACAAGATTTGTCCCTCGCATGCAGCTGTGTGCCAGCTGCAGTGTAGGAGCACCACAGAAAACTGAGTCTCCAGTTCACCAGTCCGGGAGAGTTACTGTAGCAGCCACGGTGCTGCGTGTAATGTCGCGGACATGCACTTATGTACTAAACAAACGCCAGTTACGTAACAAACAGATATATTTTACATAAGAAACATATTATTTTTACCCAAACCGTGATCTTTTCCTGAACCTAACCAAAGTCTTTTTGTTGCATAAGCCTAACCATGTTGTTTTGTTTCATAAGTAAATCTAAAACCTAAGTAAACCTACGTTGGAAGTTTTATTTTGAAAAGAATCAAAATAATCAAGCAGAAACTGTAAGTTTCCTGTGAACACAGAAGTTTATTTTGAAATTTTTTTGGGGGCGGGGGGCTGGCTATTTACGTTTATTTGATAGTGATAGATGATTTTTGACATAATCGAGCAACACTAATGTATACGTTGACATAAGATTTTATCCATATTGCACATCCCCACCGTGGAATAATATATGAGAGTAAAAATAGAAGATAAGTTGGGCGGACAATAATCCATACTTCATGGACAATAACAGCACATAAAGGCATGGAGAAAAGTATCATTGGCTTATTTTCTGCCCGCTAATGATTCCGTCACACTTAAGCAAGTAGCTAATAATATATCAACCCTAATAAAAAAACACCAAGGCAGAGGCCATCTGCAGCGTACTTGCAGGCCCCAGAGTGTTAATAACATGCCAAAATGCTGTGAAATTAACTCTCTTTCCACCTTTAATTCCGAGTGAACCGAGGCACTGCTGTTGAGGAGACGGATAAGAGTGCATCTGCGAGCGAGTGTGTGTACTCTGCACGTATGTGTGAATGCGAGGACGGAAGGCGGGAGATGGATGTGTTTCTATAGCAGACTGTGTTTAATTGCATCCTTAAGAATAGAATTAGGTATTAGGTAAACAGGAGGATACTGTTTACTCTTGACAAATGCGCTCCAGAGAGCGTGAATAATTGTGAAGGGCACAACCTCTACCTTCCATAGATTAATATTTATGAAGGCAATTTTGTCTTTTAATTTTCTCTGAGAGCTCGCCAGTAGCCCGGGTTTATAGGTGTTTATTGGAGGGTATCAAAGCTCCGCGGAAGGATATGACGGTTTAATCAAAATGTTTTGGTTTTCACTCTTTATTTTCCTACTTAAAGCAGGCCTGTCCCCGGCCTTTTGCTTGACTGAACCCGGGGATCGATCTGCGCTAACATCACATTTTATTATCTGAGATGAGAAACTCTTTCTGCCTCTCACTTTCACTTCTTATATTTTACCTTTATTTAACCCCATCGCAATAGCTCATCTCTCTCTGTGTTTGTCTGAACTTTCCCATATAGAAGTGAACAACTTCGACGCATAGTTCTCGGGGAACTCATGCACTATGTATGGCATCGATCAGAGAACAAACACAGCGCTTCCCTGCCTTTTCTGCTCCTCTCGCTTACCCCTGGAGACATTGTTTATCTTGTTTATATGTCGGCCCGGTTGCCTGGTCTTGGCGAATCTGTTTGTTGTTTGTTGCCTCCCTTGGCAAAAATCGCGGACAGTGAAGCATTGAGTGCGCACGCGGTCAGATCTCGTTTCTCCTCGCTGTTGTATTCCACTCCATCAAACTGCCAATCAACAGTCAACCACAGAAACACAAAGAGAGGAAAGGAAAAGGAAGGTGATGCCCCTAAGTGTACGGGCAGTAAGGTGAGATCAAGATTGAAAGAACGTACGACTTTATCTTTTTTTTCTGCCATACTGCGAGATGGAACAGGTTATTTCAAGATTGTCTGTAGATCCCATCATCATTCATGTCAATGGTAAACCTACACACACACACACAAATGCCAGCAGAGGAAATATAGTCATAGCTCTCTCGGCTTCTCCCCGGAGTCAATAGCTCAGATTTCATAGCCATATAACTCCCAATGGGACCAAATGAAAACCAGATCTTCCCAGCTACTGTTGCTACAGTTGTGGCCTCACAACTGATTTCATAGACTTATTAGCGACGCGCTCTTACAGCAAACACGCAGCCCATTATTACCAATAAACAAATGAAACCTCATATTCTTAACAGACTGCAGCTTTAACAGCATCACTCCCCTCAGTAGTGTTGTTGTGGTGGAGTTCATTTCGCAGTGGGAAAGAAATATGCAATTCAACACTGACATAAATTTGACTGATCACTTGGACTCTCCACTTTTATGGTGGCAGTGAAAACCTCTATTTCACACATCATCTCAAAATGTCCCATAAACGCTAAACTGAGCCCATATCCAGTTATTTAGAGGACCTGCACTGAATGAGTAAACCGAGGCGAAGCCAGAGGGTTTGCCAGGGTGTCCAGCGCCAGCCCGAAAAACTGAACGGCCAACCCACAAATTCTTTTGACCTATCCTAATTTCTTTATCTATACCGATGCACCGAGGCACCCTGTAGTGTCTGTATGGGACGCACCAGGCTTTCAACTAACTCCAATGTAAACCCATCTTCATCTTCACAATGTCTTATTATACCTTAGTTTGGTTATGTAACTTACACACTCAACTAACACCATGAGTTTCGTAACCAACAGATGTATTTTACATAAAAAAAAGTACTTATTTTAACCCAAACCATAGTAAGTAAACCTAAAAACTAAGTAAGGATGTCAATCGATTAAAATAAATTCTAATCGCAAATTAATCACATTATATATCTGACCAAAATGTACCTTAAAGGGAGATTTGTCAAGTATTTAGTACTCTTATCAACATGGGAGTGGGCAAATATGCTTGCTTTATGCAAATGTATGAATATATTTATTAGTGGGAATAAATTAACAACACATAACAATGACAAATATTGTCCAGAAACCTTCATAGGTACTGCATTTAGCATAAAAAATATGCTCAAATCATAACATGGCAAACTGCAGCCCAACAGGCAACAACAGCTGTCAGTGTGCTGACTTGACTATGACTTGCCCCAAACTGCATGTGATTATAATAAAGTGGGCATGTCTGTAAAGGGGAGACTCGTGGGTACCCATAGAACCCATTTACATTCACATATCTTGAGGTCAGAGGTCAAGGGACCCCTTTGAAAATGACCATGCCAGTTTTTCCTCGCCAAAATTTAGCGCAAGTTTGGAACGTTATTTAGCCTCTTTCCTGACAAGCTAGTTTGACATGGTTGGTACCAATGGATTCCTTATGTTTTTATAGTTTCATATGATGCCAGTATATTCACTCTGGCTTGAAAACTGAGCCCTCCTTGCGTTAATGCGTTAAAGAAATTAGTTGCATGGAAACAAATTTGCGTTACCGTGTTATTATCAGCCCTATACGTACTTAACTACCACTTGTTACGTAACAAACAGATGTATTTTACATAAGAAACATACTTGTTGTAACCTAAACCACAATCTTTTCCCTAACCAAGTACTTTTGTTGCCTAAGCCTAACCATGTAGTTTTGTTTCGTAATTAAACTTAAAAACTAATAAACCTATGCTGGAAGTTTATTTTGAAAAGAGACAAAATAAACAAACAGAAATTGTAATGTAATTAATGTAATTAGCAGAAACGTCCAGAACATCATGATTTCAATATTATAGACCCTCAGTTTAACTTTTTAATGTTACTATGAATAAATAGAGCTCAATAAATAAAAACCTTGCAGATTCCTTCCTATATGGTACACGTCATGGGGCTTAATGCCCATTGAATATTTGTTTTTAGTCAGCCAGGTGAAGACAGTTTGGCCGGCTACTGTCCTTTCATCACCTCAGTACAGCTGTGCTGCTGTCTGGGCAGCTGTTCAGAGGACAGTGACATTTGTAAAAAAAAAAAAAAAAAAGGTCGAAGTCAGCGTGGTTTGAACAAATAGACGCTTATTAATGGTAGGAAGTGTACTGAAGAGTAAACACAATCTCTATAGTTTACTACAGACTCGAAAACATTTTCCCCCTTCATTTAATTTGTATTATTCAGATTACTATATTTAATTCATCAATTGGTTACATTGAGTGACATGTCATTATTTGTCATTTTTTGATAATTGAACACTATTTTATACCCCTGCGACAACGTAGTCGGTGGTATATAGTGCACCGCATGTCCTCCTGTCCGTCTGTTCGCGTGCCACACTGTGCCTTTTGGGAGTTCGAAATTTTTAAATTTTTGGCCAGAAACTGTGATTTGTCATGTATGCTTGGGGAGATCTTGAATCTTCTACAGCTAATGACTTGGCACCGTGTTGGATTATCACATACTTGGAATAAACAAACTCAGATGGCAAGTTCCCAAATCACGTACAATTAATGAAATATCAGACACGATCACCCGGCACCGTGGACACAGAGTCCAGGAGTTGAAATACAAGCAAGTAGTGAAGTGGTTAAAACCTGGAGAGCATCAACAAGACAGACCATGTTTGTCTTCTACTGACCTCATCCTGAGGAAGGTGAGCTAATAACAAGCTAGATTGTGCTCAATAGACTAATTCCATTAGTTTTCAAAAGGGCAAAACCTTTGACCCTACTTTAGTAGAGGTCAAGCAGTGAGCGGGGGTATGTGAGCCATGCTCACTTTTGCCGTATTCTAAAGGTTTAAAATTGCCACAGTGCACAAAGTATTGAGGACATCTTCACGTTATTTAAGTCAAAACTCCTTTTTGCACAAATTGCCTCTAAGCTTTAAAATCCTTCCCCTTGCTCCTCTTCGTTTCCGTCTCCCCCGGAGTGATTGGCACGGATTTAATCAAGGCGAATCAGTAAGGGATAATGGCTTTTACCTGGATTCACCTCATCAGTGTATTGGAAGCGGAGAGCATATTAAATGAAAGTTAAGTGGGCTGTATATATTTGGCACATGGCTTATACCACTGCTGTGTTCGCCGGCTACTTATTTCTCATGGATGGAGAGCTGTCTTTCTGGAACGGTGGGTCTGTAAAGGGAGAAATTTGAGGAAATAAAGGTGATCATCTGGAAAAGTTATGCTGGCAGTGATTAGAATTCACTTTGCCTTTTTTCGCAATAATTACGCTGATTACACGTCCAATAAACGCTCCCTTCATTAATTCCAGAACCCGTACACCACAGACTGCCTTTGATTGTGCTGCTTTTTATGTTTCTCCCTGTAATGCGTTTGATGGCGCAGTGGAAAATCCTCTGTAGCAGCACTTAGACAACAGGGTGCTAAAGCTGCTTCAAATAATATTGTCATCAAATGAAGGTGCCAATGCTCTTGGAGCGATACTGAAATGAATTTATCATCCGTGTTGGTAATGTTAGGTTCATTTTAGCACCCAATTTACTATGATATAAGGTTGATATGATTGAAATCATTATCACATATTGTAATCAGAATGTTTTTGCTTTTTATTGATATTTAGAATTGAGCAACTTCCGCTTGACAGTTCATTCCCGTCCTTGACAGTTGACGATAATCTCCACTCGAGGCCTTATTATTCACTTTTTTCACCACACCGTCTTCATCATAATGACTTTGGGATTGGGATTTGTCAACTGCCGTTTCCAATATATGTGAATGAAAATGGGTTCTATGAGTTCACGAGTCTCCCTTTTACAGACCCACATGCCCACTTTATGATAATCACATGCAGTTTGGGGTAAAAACATGCAGTTTTTTGAAGGCAGTATATAATTGTGTTGTTTTCGCCCTATTCTAAAATGGTGTATTTGAATATTTCTGCATACTATTTGCCTCAATTTCATTTGGGATCAATAAAGTATTTATCTATCTATCTATCTATCTATCTACTGGGGTCCCTAAACAGTCTAAGAATTACATAAATTGTGTATCACTGTAGAGCTGAGACTCTTGTTGATGCAATGAGCCCAACTGTATTCATGTGTGATGATGTTAGTCCCCATAGTAGCCTTTTCACTGTATTAAGACCATTTTTTTTTAAATTTGACCTCACTATATAAAATGACTAGCCAAAAACTAGAGACCTAAAGCATTCTTTCCTAGGTATATTGAGAAGTGCTCGCCATCCAATTGCAAATCCAATTGCAATCTCCAAATGTGAAAAGTTGTTTATACTAAATCACAGCATGGCTTTTTCTATGGTGTTGTTCAAGGTCTTTGTTTCTTAATGTGGTATTTTGGAGGGATTATTGATCATTTTTATCAATTCTCGAGTGGTAAAAAATGGTTAAATTTAGCATCAAATCTGTGTAACAAATGGTATCAACCCAAAAATTGCTGAAACAACTTCTATTTTGAGACATAATAAAGCATGGGAATGGCCATCAAATGCTTCCATCATAATCTTTGTACACTTTTTCACAATTTATTTTAATTGATTAATTCATGTTTATTTCTGATTTATGACTAGAACAACTTGACACAAAGTGCTGAGCTGCACATCAAATTAATCTTCAGGTTTCCAGCTTTCAGATGATGTACACCACTTCTATGTGACATCTACTGTTGACCTGCTATCTCCCCCTAAAGACCCCCTGTACTCCCCTAAAAAAAGACAAAAATGTGTCTATTGTGGGTCTCAGAGGGCTGTATTACATAGAAAAGCACAAATATAAATGAGAATTAGAATCTTAATGATGTGCTTTAGGTAATGACTTTTGATTAATTAAAAAGGTAATTTGTTTCTTGGAGGGATAATGTCTCCATTAAAAAAAACTACAACCAACCCACACTCAACTTAAATACAGACGTTGGCGCTTGATGTCGACTGGAATCACTTTTAAGGAGACGGACTATATAACGAGCGTTGCTAAAGAGCGTGTGGGCAGTGTTAAATGCTTACTCATATAGAGACTTAAACTTCTTAAATCACAGGCGTCTCGGCAGCAGCTGGAAGTTGCTTCTATTCAAATGCAGCAGTTCCCCTGAGCACACATGGCAGATTGTTAATTACGACAAGTCTGGGGGAAAATTACTTTATCGATTTGCATCAGGCCGGCTACTGTGAGAGAGAATACAGAGAGGCTGGGGCCGAATCTGATCTTTATATAAAGCAACCTCTTCTGTCCGAGCTGCCAAGCGAGTGTTTTACGTCGCTTGCGACAAAATTTACTGTAGCGTCCTTATCGGTTATGCATCATTGGTACTTTGCTGTTGAGGTGAAGCCGGCCAGCGTTGGGGGCGCAGCGTTCCTCCATGTGTCTGCCAGTGTCTGATATGGAACTGCTGGCTGTTCGGCTACAGCACCTCTGGGAGGGCTGCAAAAGTTCAGAGAGGAAGAGAGGAAGGTTGAGTGGCAAAATAGAGTGGGATGAAAAAGGAAAAGATTGAATAGAGGGGGTGGGGGGGGAATAAAGAGAGGTCAAGGAAGTAGAGGGACAGAGAAAATGTGAGGCTCCAAGGCCACAGCCAGATAGACAGAGCCACTCTGGGCAATGGAGACATCACGACTGACAGGACTGGCCAGAGTCCAGGTAAGAAAAGAAAGAAAGAAAAAAAAAAAAGACAGGCTGTACGGGGAATTAAGTGAACGACTAGGGGCATGGCTTCAACAGCCACGTCTGGAAAACTGACAACTGTAGATGAGCCAAGAGACACTGAGGAAGTATGTCAGGCAATCAGGTAAAGCTGACAAGCGTAGCCGCGGTTGCTAAAAATCTATTGACTCGATGGGAGCTGACTGCTTGATATGTTTCTCCAGGAATGCTTGGTGATGGGGGGGTTGGGGGGGGTGGGGGGC
>CAKAOH010002463.1:0-16962 GCA_916701665.1 Sebastiscus tertius | reverse complement strand
TCGACAAAAAACGTGTACTTGACAGGACTGCAACGTTTAGCTCGTTTTGGAAATATGAAATGAAATGCATCACTCTCTAAATGCTTATGTGAGTAGTAGCTGTGAGGAGGTGAAACAATCTACAAAAACAACCAACATTGACTGAACTCAGTCTGTTAACATATAGAGCGTCATCTCTCCCATAGACTTGAATGCAGCAGAAGAGTATTGAGAAGCCTATTAGAAACTGATGGACATACCTGCTGCTTTCTACTGTAAGGTCAAAGGGTTCACACACAAAAACAGACAGAAACTGTGTTTTGCGTGGCTCTAAAGGCTAATACACACCTGCTCGTAGAATATGGTCTCTTAATTTCTGTAATTAGTCATCATAAGGAAGGAATGACAGCACTCCTTTCAGTCTCCAGCGATGCGTAATTACGGATTCGTTTGGCACATGAAATTAAAGGATGGGTTCAACTTTTTTCAAGTTTATCTGAATGCAGTATGTCCATATGCACTTTGAAAGAGTTACTGGTCGCTGTATATGTTCCTCCTGTCCATACTGGCCATGATAGTCTTTGTTCTGTGCAAAAACAGCACCCTATTACAAAGTTCAGGCGAAGCCAAAATGAAAGAGTTTCAAAGTGGATTTGGTCTTTCATCTCTTACATTGGAGTTGCATCAGGTATGGGATCTCCTCCTGGCCAGTAGGTAGGAACAGGAGGAATGATTACAGCAAACAATAACTCTTCACTGTAGCTCAGCATGTGAATATTGTTGCAAAACAGACTTAAAGTTAACCTATCCTTACATCTTTCCACAACACCACTGTCTAACAAACTGTGTACACAACCTGCTGTTTATTTATAGATTGTGTGAAGTTAAAGTCTTTCTCAGTCTCAATCTAAAACTTCTTTTTCCCCCTAGTCCACCACTATTTCCTCTGGGGTTACTGCAGGATTATTATGGGGAGTAAGGTGTCAGTAAATACCAATACATGAATAGTTTATCACATTTTAATTTAACGCTACTACATGTTCAAAACGAGCTTGGAACTGGCCTTAAATACAATTATTTTTAAATATGAACAGTTAAAAAAACACTCTTTCTTTTTAATAATTCACCATTGGGTACTCTCCAGCATTCTGAATGCAACTTGTAATTGCAATTTAATGTAGAACTAATATGTATATCAGGGCTGTCAATTGATAAAAATACTTAATCGGGATTAATCGCATGATTGTCCATAGTTAATCGCGATTCATTGCACGGTTTTTATCTGTTCAAAATGTTCCTTAAAGGGAGATTTGTCAAGTATTTAATCCTCTTATCAACATGGGAGTGGGCAAATATGCTGCTTTAGGCAAATGTATGTACATATTTATTATTGTAAATCAATTACCAACACAAAACAATGACAGATATTGTCCAGAAACCCTCACAGGTACTGCATTTAGCATAAAAAAGTATGCTGAAATCTGAAAACTGCAGCCCAACAGGCAACAACAGCTGTCAGTGTGTCAGTGTGCTGACTGGACTATGACTTGCCCCAAACTGCATGTGATTATCATAAAGTGGGCATGT
The DNA here is from genome assembly GCA_916701665.1 of Sebastiscus tertius. Lineage (NCBI taxonomy): Eukaryota > Metazoa > Chordata > Actinopteri > Perciformes > Sebastidae > Sebastiscus > Sebastiscus tertius. The sequence goes on along the minus strand of CAKAOH010002463.1, from coordinate 15,396 downwards.
CTGTAAAGGGGAGACTCGTGGGTACCCAGAGAACCCATTTACATTCACACATCTGGAGGTCAGAGGTCAAGGGACCCCTTTTGAAAATGGACATGCCAGTTTTTCCTTGCTAACATTTTAGTGCACAGGTCTCTTTGGAAAAGAGAGAGCTTGTGATTCTACCTATTAAAATAAATGATGAACTAAAGGAAACTAAAGGAGACAGACAGCAGATTAATAGTGGAGACATTTTTTTATTGTACGACAAGTTACTTGGGCTACTTACTATAGCTGTAGCCAAAGCGCACAGATATATTGTTCTTCCAAAGCACAACAATCACAACACATGGACAGAATACTCTATCATTTGAATATTTGGGGTTCTGTGTTCGCAACTCTGAAACCTCCCAGAGAGTTTTTCTTTCGACATGTCTGCCAGCTCTCTCTCTCCTCCCAGCCCATTATTAAACTCAGCTGATTTAACTGTCTGCTTCGGCTGCTCCGGTTTAAAGATCTTCAAATTCACACCACTCTCAAATCATGTAGCTCCGAGTCTGTTAAAAAATGCAAGCTAACCGAACTGGGTGTTTCATTTTGCTCCGGGGTTATTACGGAGCTTAGCGAGCCCTAGAATCAGTTGTTGTTAGCTTTTAAATTATTCATCAGAACAACTGTTTAAAAATGACACCACGCCATCATTGTTTTTATTTTCCACCAAGTCCTCCTCCTCCTCCTCCTCGCTTCCTCCCCGAGGCGGAGGAAATCAAAGCCAAATCTCATTAGATGGTTTGAAACATGTGAGGGAAACGCAACCTGCTGGTAAACACAAGCATCTCCTGCTGAAGGAGAGGCTGGCTGCTGTGTGCCGAGCATCCCAGGCAGGAGAACAGAAGCCAGCAACATGCAGATTTTAACCCAATTTCTTGTCAGAGACCCCGCAGACTTAAAATCATTATTTCATTGATTTCTAGACATACAAGGGCATTCTGAAATCTTATCACATTAAGTGCAGAGCGCTCGCCAAATAACGTCGACTCCCAAAATGATGTAAGCTGCGAGTCTTAATAGAAATATAAAGTACAGTATTGCCTTTGATTTTCCACCAGTGATCCAAGGATAGTGTACAAGATGCAGTGCTTGCGATAATCAAGTGTAATCACTCTTGCTTTGGCAGCGGCCCCTTGAAGTTGTTCTATCTGTTGCTGCATCAACGATCTGCTCGGGTAGAGTACGGCCTGCGCGGGCCTCTGGTCTGTCTTTGATATCCCCCCAACCCTCTGCGTCGGGGTTTGTTAAGCAGTCAGATGAGGCAATTTTGCCTTTCATCTTTCTTTTCTCCAATTTCATTTTTTAGCTGTCAGTACTTAATTAATGTTTTCGCAGCAATTTTTCAACCTTCAGTGCCGATGACAGAGATGCCGTGCAGGCTATTTACATTACCGACTCGTTTCATGAAGCCAGACCTTTAGCTTCTAGTCTGTATTCTGACAGGAACCTGATGTGGCATTTGGGAAAAAGGCGTCAGCCATCATCATCATAGGGTACGCTGCATACGAGCACTGATGCTATCAAGAAAGCACTTTGAGGTCATAATATGCAGGAATATCTGAAGAAAGCTGTCATGTTCGAGCACTTGGCCCTCTCCTTCCGTAAAGTGATTGGTTGGTTTGAATGTGTGATAATATTTCCATGAATCCACAGATTACTCCTGTAAGATCGTCAGTGAATCTAAGGGGCAACGTAATGAGCTGCATAAATACCCAAGACTTCCAGTTCACTTTAGCAAGAAAACCTGTGGAACTCTATCACCCAAGGTGATTGTAACTCATGCAATATGCATGAGAGGTGAGTGTTCAATTGAAGCAAATCAATATTCCAAAAGTGAAAGAAACACAGCAGATATGAAGGGCGTATATGTCTCTGAGTTTATTCACGGAGGAGAGCATGATGAAATCTGTGGGTAACTGCTCCGTCCACACACAACCTTTTGTAAAATTAAGTTCATCCAGTACAACCAGATCAGGTACAAGATGGAGAATCTTCTGAGCTGCCTCGGATGGGAAAGGAGAACGTTGGCTTCCGTTAATGGTCCTGCACTGTCCCGGTTTCTTTTTATCATTACAGCACATTCACAAGTTTCAAAATGGAAAAAAGTCTCGACAACTGCACAAACAGCTTTTTTTCTCACTTTTGTTTTTTTGTTTTTTGTCCCAGGACTCAATGCATAGGATTATACAGTTAGAATACAGTATTTCAACATGTTTTACAAAGATTTATATGGTATAGGAAACGAGAAATAAAAATAATAACTGCACAGCAGTAAGAAAAGTCATTTGTCGAGTATAGATAGTCATTTATCGTACACACTGTGGAACAGCTTAGAAACACAGGGCAAAAAAAAGAAAAGAAAGAACACCGTTGGAACAATTTTGCGCTATATTCAATCTACATTTTGATTTCAGACTAATTTAGGAATGCCAGACATTTTCAAGGGAAACCCAAATCACATTGGCCACATTGTTTTACATTTATTCATTTTGGCCTTTTGCCTTTTAGCCACCAAAGTCCTACTAAGCACACGCCACAGACACCCAAAAGGAAATGCACACATCGAAACTGCAACCATAAAAGAAATCATACTGAAATGTCTTCAGCCTATTGGCACGCACACGGCTGCAGCGGGGGCATCTAGCATTTTAGACAGCACACATAATATCACAAGTCCAAATACATTGCTGTGTCTATAGCACTATCGTCATCATAATCACCTAGGTTACCGATAGAATAATTTAGAAACAATATATATGTATCATCCTATTCAATAAGGCACGTTTTTGGTTAAAGAAAGGCTCTGAAAGAAGCGTCTTGCATCAACTCTGTCAGTGAGGGAGGAGTCAGCAGTAAACAACGGCGGAGACGAGGATGGAGTCTGCGGTCGGCATGCAATTAAGATCGAAAGCCTCCCCTGCTGATTCCATTATACAGAGTGCCACTCTGCACTGCGCTGAGTGGGCAGTGCCAAGTGCTGTTGGTCGGGATGCCAGGGTGCCACGCTGAGACAGCAGGCAGGCAGGCAGGCTCGAGGTCTGTGCAAACCTCTCTCTAGCCAAGGCAGGAATCGTTAACATTCTGGGGTCTCTGGAGCTCGTTACGCTCCGTCAACTACACACATCCATGATCAGATACGTACGGGGGAGTACAATTAAATCATCTGTCAACAGCAAAACCTACAGTTTAGGGATGAAGCGCGGTGGCGTCTAATGGCCCGAGAAATATCAAACCCTCATTCCTACCCTGTCGACACCTCGGCTCTGACACTGACACATCAACAACTCAATTACTGGAACAATTATGTACATGATTGAATCTGACCTCCCGAAACATCACAAGAAAGGCTAAAACCACTTTAATTTGTTCAAAGCATACCATTTAAAGTACCGACTGCATCTCTGGCAGGTAATTAGTCTATTTCATAGCTTTAGAGGCAGAATGCTTGATGACTATTTGGAACATTACAAGAGTAAGACTTAAAAAAAAAATAAAAATGGCACTAAAAATACACTAACAATGCATGGATCAATTTCCTCTAACATATTGCTGAATTGCTACTGTATGTGAATACATTTAGTAAGCTAACTGTGGATTTGTGGCTCATGGTATTCTGACGTTATTGCAGAGCTATTATGAGTGACATAAAGTTGCTTCTTGCTTACACAGTTTTTACAGCAAAGAAAAGATATTAACAGAAATGTCTTAAAAAACGTTTGAAATGTCCTTCTGTGCTTTAGTTGAAGTGGAATGTTTCATGGCACTGTACAATAAAGGGAGACAAACTGTGCTATTATCGATTTCCACGAGCACAAAATGGCAATCCGGCTTGGAGCGAGTCAAAAAGCAACTAATTCAACTCAAACATCTCTGAAACTACTGGTGACCTATCAATCATGTGAGCCTGTTACAATGCTAGATTAACCGGCGTCCATGTGAGGACCCTTTGGTCTCGCAGGCTCCAGCGTGTCACTGGGTATGGGGAGGGAGGAATTAAAATGACAGAAAGCAGGCGTCCCTTTCGCCCCTCGCGCCCGACAGTAGGCACCCTGTGTGTGCACACACATATTCCCACACATTCACACAGTTTGTACCTCACGCAGACATCTACGCACACACAGGCTAATAAAAACACTATCCGCACCACAAGGTGATCCATTTAAAAAGATAATTTGTTTTCCTTATAAAGCTTTCCGCATAAAGACTGCACAATAAAAAAAATATATAATACAATTCTTAAAACCTTTTTTTCTACACAGAAAGAAATTGAACATCTGATTATCGCCTGTGCCAGTGCTCCACGGAGGGGGCTTAATTTCTCAGAGAGAGAGAGGTCTACCGCACTGCATTGTGGGAGCAATATTCAGTGAAGCATGAATGAGCGCGCAGACCTTTAAGGTTTGGCAAGTGAGCTTTAAGGCGTACCTATGACAGTGTAGCACATCATTTTCTTCCCCCCTTCTGCTCTCCATCTGCATCTCATTAGTTCCCTGTTACTCCACAGCACGGAAACATTGTCCCAGGGCCGAGTTGTATAATATACACGACCACATGAGTCCCCTCTCACCTTTCCTTACTCCCATGTTCTACTCTCTAAAAGAAGAAATAAGCCTCTGTAGTCACTGGCGGTATCCTATCCTACCATCCCCTCCATCCCCTCCCTCCCTCCCTCCCTCCACTCGTGGGTTAGAGATCAGTCACTTTGTTTTCCAGGGCGGCTGCTATCTGCTGGAGCCGCAGGGTCAGCTGTTTGCTCTGGGCAGCTGGGTCCTCGTCTAGGGACGCGATGATCTGAAAGGAGAGGTGGAAGGGAGAGAAATGGAGAATGAGGGAGAAGTCAGAATTGATAAGCGACAAAGGAAGAGAGGAGGAAGCAGAAGTGGGCAGAGGAGGGCAGAAGAGGAAATGTCGGAGAAGCGAAGCAACAAGGACGGGTGGGGGGGGGGAGACGGATGGAGAATGAGCGCAGGACAAAGAGGAGGAAAAAAAGGGCGGAGAGTGGGAGGAGAGGACGGCGTTATTTGACATCAACGGTCACGTCATATAAGCTGTTATTGTTTGCGAGCCACACTTAGGGGAGACTGACAGCCCCATTTGTTTATCCAACTTGTTCATTAGGTTTTGTTTATCCCCTTTTCGTGACCTCAAGTGGCAATGCACAATGGACGCTTAAAAATCAATTCCCAGAGCAATTTTCCAATTCACATCCCACAGAAATGCTTTCAATTAAAATTTCATACAATCACTCTTCTGGCATATCAAGAGTGGAGAGACGGAGAAAAAAAAGGGAAAGCAATAATATAGTGGGCAGTAGTGCATTCAGTGGAATAGCCTCCTTTGGGTGCGATAGGAGAGAGAAGGGCCTCTTACCCCGTCGTAGTATTTGCTGGCGTACTGGTAAAGCTGATGGAGAGCCACTTGTGTGTTCAGCTTGTCTGTGTGAGACTGGAGAACATAAATGACAATTAGGGTTAAAGAGGAAATGTAACTAAACCGTGAAACTGCAGAGAGTTGGATGAGCAACTTACAGTACTTCTAGGTTTTAAAAAAAATAACAAGAAATCAAACTGACCTTTGCAAAGAGGCATAATATTATTATTATTAATAACCATCAGACATTAAAGTTATAATCCAGAAGATTTTCAAGAAATAAAATGGTATTATTTATGGTCGGCATTTTTTCAGGAAAAGCTACTCAATGTATTTATATTCAGAAATGATCTCTCTATATATTATTCATTGTTAGAGGCAGAGTCCGACATTCCCACGCCGTCCGGTATGTAAATTACCTTCCTATGGGATTCCCAGGAAACTATCTTGTTCACTCTCCTACATCTGTAGAACAACTGTATGAACTGTTACTGCTCATACAGACTGAACTTCAGAGTACTCTGAATCTCCAACTTCAGTGAGTTCCCATTAAAATCATTCAACAGGAGTTTCCATCCAAATTTAGCACAAATTTTAACCGAATTTCCAGAAAAATCTGCAAAAATGAATGCAAATGAATCTGCATTTCCATCCACTGAGTATTAGGAGTTGGTTCATTGAGAGAAACAGTATGTGGAGCGGTCGGGTGCCATTAAAGTCTGGGTAAAGGAAAATTTGAATGATTTAAAAAAAAAAAAAAAAAAAAATCGCTAAGTATATAAAACTAGGCGTTTAAATTGTGAAAACATTTCAGAGCATTTCAGTTTCAAAATCTGAAACTCTGGGAGCGTGACCGCTGAAGGCGCTGAAACCACGGCCAGTCGCGGGTGAGAGTTGATTACATGCAGTATATACGAGACTTCCTGTTGGCCGTCTCACTGCTGCTTGCAGAATGTTAATGCTCTACGGGCAGAGCATGCACACCAGAGACGTCTAACTTCAGGTTTAGTCCTCGACTAACTTGAATGGGGATAAAATAATTAAATTGTGCTGCTCTTCTAGACTTTCCAAATGTTATTGGACCAAATCGATCAAATTCTGAGTCGGCCAGTAAAAACGTAATGGATTTTTCTGATGACCCAACAATGCGGCGGCCCACTGGTATTTGTCCCGGTATGCCAGATGGCCACTATACACCACTGGCTGTGGTTAGTAAGTGTTGTAACTCACGACTGAGTGGGAGAACCACTGATGTTATGTGCTCTAATTCATATAGTGTCCATGATTTCAGGCCAGCCCCAAAACAATCCTAAACACAAAAATAGTGGTCTGACACCTCCTCCTAACAGACAGTGAGCGAGCGAACTCTGGTGAATGGAGCAATAAAATTGTCCAGATATACTAGTCACTCTCTATTACATTGAGAAAGTGATATGGATTTATGTCAGCTTTGATTTTGATCAGTGAATATAGGTTGGTGGTGGAGGAGGTGCGCAAAACTTTGCATAAATAGAGCCGTGGCTCAGCCTGTTCGCTGACACACGGAGACACACGGAGACACACGGAGCAGGTTAAGACGTCTTCTTTGGGAACAACTGGAACAATCTGATGTTCGCTCGTTCACATCGCGTCCAGTTAGGAAGAGGTGGAACTCCACAACTCGGCACTACATTCAGTATTTCAGCCTTTTGTTTATATGTATAATGTGTTTAGAAATAAATCCCTGTTTTTACTTTACCTAGACATCAAACCACGGAAGAAAAGTGTGCAACAAGATGACAAACATGCCAAGCATAAAAACTTTTCTGCGATATTTCAAGTTTTTTCTAAATTTGTCTGCGTTTCCACTCAGGTTATTTGAAAATGTGCATAAAAACACGTGGATACAAACACACATGTTGAGCTGTTAGATGAAGAGTTGCAGGTGCCAAGCTGCACACTTCTTCCTCCTCCTCCTCCTCAGCAAGGTAACAACTCCTGTTACTGTGCCCTGTTGTTGTTGTGTGAAACTACTCGCGCAGCATGAAATCAGATCGCAGTTGCTCAGGGGCATGATGGGAAAATTATCGACGGACTTCTCTATTAAAAACAACAGGACTTTGTGTACAGTTGCACTGTAAACAGATGCACCCTCTCTGCTCTTTCTATTGTGTTTCTGACCGAGGAGCTGCTGGAGGGAGTGTTTGCTGGAGTGTGTTAAACCTCACTGGCTGTTACCACGGTAACCGCAGCTGTCACCCTGATCAACAAGGACTGAAATCTTGAGGATTATAACTTTAATAGCGCCACAGAGAAAAATGACAGCAGTGTTTCTCACCCGTGACACCTCTGCCAGATGAGTGTTCATGTCCTGATCGCTGACGGGAACCATCTGCCTGATGCCCTTGTAGTAACTACACACACACACACACACACACACACACACACACACACACGCACACACACAGAGGAGACAATCATCACATTAATTGTTATCGACAAATCTTTTAAAATAAACTGACGTGAAAACAACAGATGTAAAGAATATGGTGAGGTGCTGATGGGACTTACTCGTCCACCATCTTCTTGTAGGTGGAGATCTCCTTTGCATAGAGTAGTTTGTTACTTGGAGAGTCCTAGAGAGAGAACAATGGCACTTTAGATTGATTGACCTTTGACATTCCTCTTTTTTACTTCTCATGTAACCCACTCTGTTCTCATCTTCTCCGTCTGTTTTCCCATCTTCCCTCTTGCTCTTTCACCTCCCCCCCTCCACTCATCTCCTTCCCCGTTTCCACTCACCCGGCTGAGTTTGTGCTCGCTCTTGGTGCAGGCATCCATGAACGTCTGGGCTATGACGGAGAGCGAGGCGTCCACCACTTCAGACACGTGGACGTCGAAGGTGAAGTGGGGATTCTTGAGGATGTTCACCCAGAACCGCAGAGGAAGGCTGCGTTGGGGGGATGGAGGGGGGGAGAAAGGGCAAGAAAACGTCACAATTGTTATCATTACTTTTGCTCCAGAACGGGGAAAATCTCATCAAACATCTATGAATTCATTTGAGTCAGAGAGGAGATTTCATGTGTGAGAGCACTTGCCTGAGGTGCAATTGAGTGCAGTACAAGATAATAACAGGGTTGGAGAAAAGCCTTTCTTGTAGGTGTCAGTTTATTCAGAACAATACCCTCGATTGTCAGTTTATATTACTATTTAATAGGATACTGACCTCTCTGAAAATCATCGCTGTTAAATGAAAATGAAAAAGATAGCCTCAGAAGACTTTTTTCTTAATAACAAAAGGGATCAACAGTCAATGATGCTTGTCTTCTCTAACGAACAGTGATTAGAAAAGCTCAAGTAACACCGAAACTTTGACCTTTCAAGTTTTGCGTGCAGCCTTTACAACCTAAAGCACCCGACTACACAATGTGATGCTCGAGTACGCTCGCTAATTTCCCTTCTGAACAAGGAAAACGCACGCTCCGTACACTTTCTTTCCAACCTCGTGTCAGCTTGTGAATTCAAAAGAACGCCCAAGATACTGTAGTTTCCAAAAAACTCCCCCCCGCCCCTCGATCGGTGCGAATGCCCCGCCATCTGAGACATGAAGCGCGCACACACCGTGTAAAATTCATACTGGTTGGGTAATATCTCCGGGGAAAGCTGCAGTGAGAATACAATAGAAGCACAAAAATAGCAATGTTGCCATAATCACAGAATTAAATTAGCTTGGGACATAATTACCATGTTTGTTTGTTGTTGTGCCTCATACACACATTCATATTTAATACATGGCCCCTCAGTTGATTTGATAAACAGAACGGGTGGATGCAGAATGTGGTGCGGAGTGTAGTAAGTAATTAAATCGCTCATCTCCTGTCCTTGTGTGGGTGCTCTCTTGCCAGCCTTACGTCAATCACCGGCATCTACATGCAACACGTCGTCTTGTATGCTTGAGCCTTAGCCGACGTGACACTAATTTATGCACTTAAATGTCACATGGGAGCAGGGAGATTGCAAATGCAAACTAAGTGAGCCGAAATTGTGCATTTGTATTCAGCTCTTTCTTGGATAAGTAAGTTTTATTTCTTGGAGAGTCACTGTATCTCAGGCAGAGGGATGCGTGGCGTTGCTCAGACTCAGATGGCGAGCTAGTGGAGATTTTAGTTTAGCAGGTTCTTGTACTTTACTTGAGTATTTCCATTTGACGCTACGTTATAATTCTACTCCACTACATTTCAGAAGGAAATAATGTACATTTAACTCCACTACATTCACTCAAACTGTCAAACTTTTAAAGTTTTCAGTTTCAGTTTTAAAGCTAAAGTGAAGATACTCGTATCATAAAAAACCTATAAAACCTGAATGAATCCATCGGTACCAACCACGTCATACTAGCTTGTCACAAAGGAGGCTAAATAACGCTCCAAAGTTACGCTAAATTTTGGCAAGGAAAAACTGTCATGGTCATTTTCAAAGGGGTCCCTTGACCTCTGACCTCCAGATCAGTGAATGTGAATGGGTTCTCTGGGTACCCACAAGTCTCCCCTTTACAGACATGCCCACTTTATGATCATCACATGCAGTTTGGGGCAAGTCATAGTCAAGTCAGCACACTGACACACTGACAGCTGTTGTTGCCTGTTGGGCTGCAGTTTGCCATGTTATGACTTGAGCATATTGTTTTATGCTAAATGCAGTACCTGTGAGGGTTTCTGGACAATATCTGTCATTGATCTGTGTTGTTAATTGATTTACAATAATAAATATATGCATACATCTGCATAAAGCAGCATATTTACCCACTCCCATGTTGATAAGAGGATTAAATACTTGACAAATCTCCCTTTAAGGTACATTTTGAACAGATAAAAAAATGTGTGATTAATTAGTGATTAACACGTGACCTGACGTAGGTTTCTGCATGACGATGCTGCTACATGTACAGTATATATACATCTTTATAGTCAGAGTATTAACATCGCATACAGTAACTTAGATGGCGGACGGCGTGCTCTCAGTTTGGAGAAGCAGACAGGAGTACCGGCACAGAAGCTCAGCGATGTGCTGCTGCTGTGGACGCCACGTTAGTTCTGATCCGACAGTCAAACAATAACACAAACACACTAACGGATCGATGCGGCGGTAGACCAGCGACTCCGTGTTCTGTGAGGTAAAATTACTGTTTTTGTGAATGGAGTCTGGTCTTGTAGCTTAAAGACGGCAATAAAACAGCTTCAGTTCCCCGTTGCAAAGGGCTGTCTGATGGCAAGTTAAAGCTGTGAAAATATTAGAACTATAGCGTACTCTCAAACTGATATTGATTTTTTTAGGTGGCTAAAATTCGTTGTTCTGCTGCTCCCGTCCACAGACGTTTTACCTCGACATCAAACAGCTTTTTCCGGCGGGGAACTGGAGCCGTTACATCGCTCTCTTCAAAGCCACCAGACTCCATTCACAAAATAGTCATTTTACTTTGCAGAACACTCAGCTAGTGCTAGCGTTCATATTATTCGTAACCTTATTGATTAGCTTCATGATTATCTTGCTTTGGTAACCTACGTCACTGCTTTTTGAAACGGCTTAGTGGGCACAGATGGACCCGTAGTAAAGGATCAGACTACTTCCTCCACCACTAATTACTAATTACATACTAATGAAACCTTGAGAGTGACCATCAGTGTATGCAGAGCTCTTACCTATTGGTCTTCCAGATATGGATGGTCTCTTCATCCACATTGTTGTGTTTCAGCGCCTGCTCATCCAGGAAGTCAAAGAAATATTTGACAGCCGGTGGCACCACTGCCCCCGAGCACAGCACGCTGCGGAAGAAGTCATCCACAAACTGCTGCAGTGTTCCCTGAAAGGGGCCACAAATAATGTGAGACAGGGCAGAGAACGGAGAGCAGAGCCAGAAATATCATAGCCCTGAGACACGGCTATTTGCTCGCAATGTGAGTGTAGATATTCAGGCTTCTCTCTGAGAGTATTTTAGCATTTCCTCTGCCCTATCTGAACCCAGAAGACATCAATTTAAGTTGGCTTTTTAACTGAAGAATAGCATTCCCGGAAAAACGAAAACTGCCATTTACCAGGGTCAGAGAATTATGTAACTACTTAACAAATGATTGAGTGAACGAGTCAGTCTTTGTACCTTGACAGAAAGGAGTCGTGTTAAATAGATCTCTGTAATGGCTTTGGTCATCGACTTGTCCTTTATGCTTCCTCGTTTAGATTTGATCTCATCCAGTTCGTCCGCCGGCCTCACCAAGTGAAACACCTTGTCATCTTCCAGCAGAGCGTTCCCTATCGTGGGGCGGATAAACAACACTTTAAACTTTCCTCTAATAATCCTGCTCCTTATTTATTCATGCACACTCTCACAGAACATTTTCAGATGATAAAAAGGGAGGGCGTTTGTCAACCGGAGGATGCAGAGAGAATATCGGAGCAGAAATGCAAAACAATAAACTATTCTGGAACGCACATTAAAAAAGGCAGAAGATGAAAGTGCGTTTTTATTTCGGCATAATCTCAAAGTGCGCCGTACATGAAACAACATTTATTAGCATGTTAAATGAGAGCGGGGATGTTGACAGAAGCCCCGGGGAGAAGAAACAAAGGCAAGCATTGTATTCTCAAGTTCACACCTGCTTATTTTCAACAAGTGTTTGAGTGTATTTAGAGACACGTACGCTCTTCATGGTTTTCCTGGTTCTGGTAATAGTTCTGCTGAATGGAGATCACTCTGGACAAGACCAATGTGGCGTTATCTCGCACCTGGAATGCACACAGCAGTCTTTTGTTAGACACAAAAACACACTTACTTCACACACTTTCAATTTACTAAGGTACTGCGACTGAGGTCAGCAGTCTCTTTTAGTGCCCCAGAACTAATTCATAATCGATGCGATTGAGTGGACGGCAACAGTTGGTCTTTATTGGGGTATTTACAGGCCATTTTCTTTGGCGTCAACCCATTATTGAACCCACAAATACTGTGATTAGCACTTCTCTGACACATCCACTGAATCTATGGCAGCAAGGCTGTCCTTTAAGAAGAAACTGCGGAGATATCAGCGGGTAGGATGAAAAGGGAACCTTTGAAAGAGGAGAGAAAAGCAGGACAAGTAAGGGGATATTTGCGAGTGACCTTTATTTTCCGAGGATCAATAGAGTGCCAAGAAGATTTAGTGGCCTTCTGTCGCCATTGAGAGCTGACAAGAGCAAACGAAGTCCAGGCACTCTCGACTGGCAGGTGGTGATGAATTAAAAACTCTAGGTATGTTGCTAAACTGAGTGAAGGAAAATGGCTATAAAGTGCTTTCCTTCTATGTTTGATTTATGGACACGAAACAGGTTGAACGCTTAACTTAGCACAAAGACCGGAAGCGGGATAACAGCTAGTCTTGTTCAGCAGTTTCCAGTCTTTATGCTAATAAATAAGAGTAATTTCTAAAATATTAAAGGGCGGGTCCGTCTGCAAAATCAATCTGCGGTTGCAAAAAGCAGTGACGTAGGTTACCAAAGTAATCTAATCTAAGCTAATCAGCACTAGCTGAGTCAAAGGTAGCAGTGAAAGGGTTAGTTCGGATGTTTTGATGTGGGGTTTTGATGTGTAATACTCCAGCGTTCTGCGAGGTACAATTACTGCTTTTGCGAATGGAGTCTGGTGGTTTTGAAGAGAGCGATATAACATCTGAAAGGGCTGTCTGACAGCGAGGTAAAGGGCTGTCTGACGGCGAGGTAAAGGGCTATCTGATGGAGAGGTAAAGGGCTGTCTGACAGCGAGGTAAAGCGGCTGTGGATGGGAGTGGCAGAAAAATGTATTTTAGGCACCTACCTCGCCGTAAGACAGCCCTTTCCGTTAAATCGCTATCTTCACAGCCACAAGACCAGATGCCATTCACAAAAACAGTAATTCAGTAGTTCCTCGCAGAACACGAGAGTCGCTGGTCTACCGCCGCATCGATCGGTTAGTTTGTTTGTGTTACTGTGTGACTGTCGGATCCGAACTAACGTGGCGTCCACACAGCAGCAGCACATCGCTGAGCTACCGTGCCGGTACTCCTTTCTGCTTCTCCAAACCGGGGGCGTGTACGAAACGTTAATACTCTAACTGTACAGAGAGGATGTATATATACTGTGAAGCTGCAGAATGATAGAAAAACCTCAAAATAATAATAATAATGGACCCATCATTTAAACTACTCCTTTAAGAGCTGACAAGAAATTCGGAGAAGGGAGGGGGGGGTGACGTGCAATAAAAGTCTCCAGCTGGACTCGAACCAGGGACGTTACGATAAGTCAGCACCTTAAACCCCAACGTACGTCACCAGGGCACCCTGGGAATCTATTTTTTGCCCAAAAAGCCAACTGCATATTATACGTCTGCCAGATTGTTTTAACGAACGTTGGCATGTTGTTATCACCGTGATAAAAACAGATTTTTACACATTTACAGATTGATTTGACTGCTGGTAAATATAGTAGAGACATTAAACATTTAGCAGTTTTTTTCCGTAATTAGCCCACAAGAGTAATAATCAAATTATAATCACGATGTCTGCTGATGTAAATGTGCAGCAGACAAGATGCACAGCTCAGCCTCTGACTTAAATGGCATGAAACCAGGCAACCCCATTCACATCCACACGCCCACATACAGCTATTTCCTTCCCCTCTGCCTCCTCACATCCTTTTCATTTATTTTCAGTCTTTATTTATTTATTTATTTTAAATATGTTTCATCATGATACTAAAACATTTGTCAGTACTCACGTTGTAGTGTGCCAGAGTGTTGTAGCGTTTCCACCTGCCCTCTTTCTGGGAAGTCAAATCCAGATCCGACAAAATCTGCCCCGTTGAGCCCGGGCGCCACTCTGTGGTGGAGGCAGGAAGTAGAGAGTCAATCAATCAGCGAGAGCTGCAACGATCAGTTGATCGACAGAAAAATAATCTGCAACTATTTTGATAATTGATTAATCGTCAAAAAAAGGCAGAAAATGCTGTTTTCAGCCTCCTCTTAAATGTATTGCTGTTTTGTATCATAATAAATAATAATAATAATAATAAACTGAAAATGAAGTTTTAGACTCAACAAGACATTTAAAGACATCATCTTGGACTTTGAGAAACTGGGATAGACTTTTTTCACTATTTTCTGACATTTTATTGAAAAAACGATTAATAGATTAATCTAGAAAATAATCAGCAACTATTTTGACAAGCAATTAATTAATTAATTAATTAATTATTAATTTTTCATGCACAAATGGCAGAAAATTATGTTTTTCATGCCTCTTAAATATGGAGATTTTCCTGCTTTTCTCACTTTGATATCATAATAAACTGAATATCTTTGAGCTTTAGACTGACAAAACAAGACATTTAAAGACGTCATCTTGGACTTTGAGAAACTGGGATGGACATTTTTCACTATTTTCTGACATTTTAGACATTTTAATGACCAAACGATTAATAGATTAACCTAGAAAATAATCTGCAATTATTTTGATAAGCAATTAATTAATTAATGATTAAATTTTCATGCACAAATAGCAGAAAATGCTGTTTTCATGCCTCTTAAATATGGAGATTTCCCGCTTTTCTCTGTTTTATATCATAATAAACTGAATATCTTTGAGCTTTAGACTGAAAAAACAAGACATTTAAAAGACGTCATCTTGTACTTTGAGAAACTGGGATGGACATTTTTCACTATTTTCTGACATTTTAATGATCAAACAATTAATAGATTAATCTAGAAAATAATCTGCAACTATTTTGATAAGCAATTAATTAATTAATGATAAATTTGTCATGCAAAAATGGCAGAAAATGATGTTTTCATGCCTCTTAAATATGGAGATTTTCCTGCTTTTCTCACTTTAATATCATATTAAACTGAATATCTTTGAGCTTTGGATTGACAAGAAAAAACATTTAGAGACATCATCTTGTACTTTGAGAAACTGGGACAATTTTCACTATTTTCTGACATTTTAATGATGAATTTAA
>CAKAOH010002462.1:0-16703 GCA_916701665.1 Sebastiscus tertius | reverse complement strand
ATTACACTGCCAGTTTGTCTGTGTGTCACCCTCATCCCGCCCCTAAATCTGACTGGACAACAAAGTGTTTGAACAGCCAATTAGGACACAGAAATAGCCAGTGTTAGTGTCAGCTGGTATTAGTGAATGGGCTAGGTAGGGGTCACCTCGGTGGATGTGTGGCCTAAATCACACTGTCATCATACACATTTTCTTCAAAATAATGCCTCATGCAACACACCTTAAATTTGCTTTGTTTGGATTAAGAAAAAAAGATGTCTAGATCTATTGCACAGTTTTTCCTTTTCTTTCCTCTCTTCTTTTCTGCTTCTGCCATGGAGGTATTATACAAGAAAACAATGTAGGCTACTTAACTGTTTTGTGTTTTGAACAGGAAAGGTCACAACGTGTCCATGGTCATGGAAAGCTGCTGCTAACGCTACAGTGACTGCTGTAGTTGCTTCCATGATTTCTCATCTTGGCTTTTCCTGGAATTCATCTGAATCCTACATTGCATCACCAATATCTGTAACTCTGGCTATTTCTCTCTTATTCATATTCTACTCCCCATTCTCTTTTGGCATCTCTGTATATGGCGTAGCACATTCATTTACATGATTGATACTATATGCCTCTCCTCCTACTGTCCTCCCCCCACCCTTCCCCTCCCCCCACTGTCTGTGTGAGAAAAGATAACATGAAAAACATTGTGGGAGACGCTAGCCATGTTTCCATTCACATACTTTTATTCACATTTTGAAGTATTGCATTTGAAAAGCTGTATGGAAACGGCAAAATTCAATAAAACGTCCTCAGTTTTTATGCTCGCCTGAGGTGTTTTTTGTCGAATAAGAGTTGTTAGCGCTAAATGGATTATGGAAACACCTTTTCCAAAGATATTCTGACGTGTTTAACATTTAACTCACATGACTGAACAGCTGTTTCAACTGTTGGCATCTTCGTGGATATTCCCATAACGTGCGAATGCTTGTTTCACCACAGGAGTGAATCATCACAGTGACCTATGGTGAGTTATCTCTGACTGTTCAGATGGTGAAAGATAGGATTTTGTTTCTTTCACTGTCAGTGTATTTACAAGAAAAGCTCAGCAGACACCCCCATCCTTCACACTGAACAGCTAGCTGATGGCCACCTCTCCACACACCTTTTCGACATCGAAATTGGGAGGGCTGCATTCAACAATTTTCGCAACTTTCCAATCTAAAAGCATGACCACTGTATGCAGCAATTGGCCAGGTGTACAGATGAATACAAGAGTCTTCTTTGAGGCTGTACCTGGGGCATGTGAAGTCCTCTTGATTCTGCCCGGCATGCTGTTGTACAGTTGGTGTTGCTAGTTATGTGAAAGCGACGTTTTAAACTGTAGTTTATCTTTTAAATCATGTGTTCAGTGAGATCATTGCTTTTTTTGGTTTTAGCTTTTACTGTGTGACACATACCTCACCCTGGCCCATGGTTCCACTACTTCTGTTGAATTATTTGTGATGCCTCATGGTGTGGAGTAGGGTGGATCAGCATTGAGCAACATTAAGTTGCAGCATTATTATCCCTGTTAATATTTGTGTTTCGTTTTAGACTGACCAAAAATGACACTGCTGCTGTTTTTGCCCCTTATCTTCTTATTGTTTTTGTCCCCTTACTTATTCTTGTTTTTGCCTCCACCTGATTCTATTCATGGTCCCCCCACTTACTGTCCCCACCACTCTTTGCCACATTTTGGCATTGTCAGCAGGATTCTGTGAGGGCAGACGTGTAGTTATTATTCTTTTTGTATCCCAGTTGGTTAAGGTGTATTTGTATCGTAGAGAATTTTGATTTTGTTTGTGGGGGCAAAACAGCAGCAGGTCCTGGACGGATCCCTGGGCTGCACCCAGATACTATTTTGATCTCCCAACTTACTGTCCCCACCACTCTTTGCCACACTAACATGCTAATATTTATCATGTATAATGTTTACCATGTTGACTATATCTGATGATATCACTAGATGAAATGTCAGGAGATCATCATCATCATCGTAATGAATGAATGTCTGCTCTAAGTCTCTTCTATCTGAAAATCTATGCACATTTGTGGATAGAAGAAACTATCCACAAATGTGCATGATTTTCCCCCTTCATCTTGTCGTTCCATCTCTGTTTTTCACCCTACCTTCCAGTGTGGCCATTATAGTTATAAAAGATGAAGAGGGTGTAGGGTACCCACATCCAATAAACTCCAACAGGTGCTGGCTCAAAAAAAAATCATAACTATAATCAATCATTATAGTTATAAACCCTCTTATCTTGCCTTCATGACACTTCACACAAACTACTTTGTTTGATGCATTGAAGAGCATCACGAGAACTTCATTGCTTCTCTTGGTGGATTTTTTATTGTCCAAGATGTCTGAAATGCTCCGCCAAAAGAAATGTTACATTTCTTACATTTAAGTTGGAATCATTTGGGCTCCTTCACTGATTGCCGTCACATGGAAACATATATTATCACATTAACATTGTCGAGAAAGAAGTGTGGGTTTTTCAAATCAAAAGACATTTACAAATCAAAAACAGCAGACTTCAGAAAAAGGGCAGCAAAAATATTAAGACATGGGCTACAATATTAAAAGAAACACCGGTCACCGGTATGGTTCACACACACACACACATCACACACACACATGTCGAGTAGCTAATAAACTTGTTTTTATGAGGATCAGGTGACCGAGGCCCCTGATCTCGAGTGGAGGAGACACCAGGCCAATAGAAGGCCACCCAGCTTTTATGTCCTGTCTGGATAATCAACCTAGCAGCCAGGCAGAGCAGACCAAGCTGCCAAGCTTTACAGCATAAAGATGACATACAGGAAGCATTCTAAACCACAGATGATGACCAAGAGAAGTTCTTCCTATAGTTACAATGTTATTTTTGTCTGAAATCCAAATGTTTCACTATACCAACATGCGACTGTGTAGTTTGGATTAATAATGTGACTGTTATTTTTAAAACGGCACATTGTCGGAGTTGGGATCATTTTTTTAAAACTGTTCTTTCTTCTATTAAGAGTGTGTGTTTGGGTTCCATGGTTTCTGTAACTGCCTCTATAACAGACTAATAACACACAATGCAGCAAAATGTATCTATTTTTGCTCCACTTAATAGCGGAGCAGATAGGATCTACTCTTGTGTTTATAACTGAGAATAATTCATGAGGTAAGGTTTTGTGTAAGGTATAGATTGATCGGTAATCTTCTTCAAATACATTTTTGTTATATTTGTTGAAATTCTCATTACATCCCAACAGCAATCAAATACTCTGGAAAAAAAGAAAATAAATCCGGTATCTATGGCTTTTGAAGGACTGTAAGAAGCTTGTTCAATCATTTCATTCGGCCGGAATGAAATGTTTGGATGGCCTACCTGCCTACCTACCTGAGTGCACTCAGCATCACAGGAGTCTTCCACAAGCAGCTAGCTTGACAGCTGGGAGTACTAACAATAGCCACATTGGTTGTTCATAATGATAATAGTGGGGGAGTATCTTTTGGAGGGAGGCCTGAAGGGACGGACTGTCAGTGTTGCAGACTTTAGGGATTTTTGGAGCTAATGCTGCTAACTACTTTTATTGGAAAAGAGTTGGCAACACTGGGCTGGGTTTTTGCACTTAGATATTTCTTTAAATCTGGTGTTCTCTTGCTAGTTTCTCTATATATCAACCTTAGCTTTAATGACACCATTGAAACCTAAAGGATTAATTCACATCTATTCTGCAGCCACTCTTACTGGACCTTTCTGGACAGTAGCTGACATCTACTTGATAGAGAGAAGGATCTTTTCCAAGTGCAAGCTTTTTGTAGTTGTGATATTTACTTCCAAATGCCTCCAAGTTATTATCTTACATTTCATAGAGCATACAATTGTGATTTATACACACACACAAGTTATTTGTGGATTTGTATTATTTGTACTGTAAAGTTCACTGAAATAGCTTACTTGCATTTCTTCAAAATGGCTTGTTTTAGACGTATAATTAATTAATTTCAACTTAAAGTCAACTTCGGACTTCATGGTCACTTACAGTTTTTTCATTTTAATAAATTTGCAAAAATTATCAAATCCTGTTTTCGCTTTGTCATTATGGGGTATTGAGTGTAGATTGAGGGGGAAAAAAATATTGAAACAATTTTAGTATAAGGCTGCGACATAAAAAAATAATAGCTTCTGAATGCACTGTACACAAACCACCCCCCCTCTCCAGTCATTTCTGTTTACCCCATATAGCCCATTTCCCCTTCTTCTGCTCCTCCCACCTTTGCGTGGAACAGCTCTGGGTGATTCTGCACTATTTTTATGGCCACATTCCAGCCCATATATCTGCCACACAACTCGTCAACTGCACTGCAGTGTGTGTGTGTGTGTGTGTGTGTGTGTGTGTGTGTGTGCAATGCTAGGTAGTTCTCTGCCTCCTCCTGAGGCATGGAGATAAAAACACTACATTACACGACTTTCATCCAAATGTGTGTTTTTTTACGGCCTAAAGCGTGTGCGTGTGCGTGGCTGTGTGATGTATGTAAATGTCAGATAGGGAGTGTATCAGTTGGTTTAGTAGCAGGAAGTCTTTGTCATAAGGGAGTCAGACAACTCTGGATACTGAGTCCAGGTGGTGATTTATCACATGCACACACACACAAATACACTCACACACATACACACACAAATGAAGTGAGAGGCATATTTTGTCGGGAGGAAAGCAGTTTTATTGGTTGCTGAAACATCAGAAAGCCATCTGTTTCCAAAAACAGAGTGAGGAATTAAGACATCTGAGTGTTCTCAGTCTAGTTTCTTAGTTGCATGTCAGTTGTTATTTCAGTTACACTCAAGATTTCACTGTTTCCAGGTGAAAACCGTGTAACTGTACCTCCAGCAACTTCCATGTTTCACACAAACTGAAAGCTGACAAGGTCCTTTATGCACCACAGCATGTTAAGGGCTATGGTACAGGTATAAGGAAAAACATCTGCTGCACACATCATCATAATTTATTGTAGATTAATGTCAGAACATTTCGAGACAAATAAAATAAAACCAACTCTTTGCGTCTAGCTCACAACTGGCAGAAACAACACAACTTCCTGGACCCAGATCACAGTCAAGTGTGCCCTGCCCAGTGCGTTGGGGTGTGCCAAATGCACGTTTGGGAAATTAGTGGCTATTCTCGCCTGGTGCACCATGTGGCACACTTTCTGTGGTGGGATCAGAAAGAAAACGTTATCATACATTATAGGAGGCTGTGTGAGAGGCTGTGACAATCGTGACATCAGTGGTCATGGAGAGACTGGTGGTGGCCCACCTGACGGACATCACAGGACCCCTGCTGGGCCCTCTGCAGTTTGCCTACTGGACAAACAGGTCAGTGGATGATGCTGTCAACATGGGACTGCTCTACATTCTGCAGCACCTAGACTGTGGACTTCAGCTCGACGTTCAAAACCATCATCCCAGACATCCATCACTGTCCCAGCCTCCACCTGTCAGTGGATCACAAACTTCCTGACAGAGCGGAGGCAGCAGGTGAGGCTGGGGAAAATCACATCCAGCACTCGTACCATCAGCACTGGCGCCTCCCCCAGCGATGTGTGCTCTTCACTGCTCTTTTCCTTTATCACCCGTCTGTTAAACTCCTGAAATTTGCAGACGACACATCTGAGACGGTGACGAGTCTGCATACAGACAGGAGGTTGAACAGCTCACCATCGGGTGTGGTCAGAACAGTCTGGAGTTGAATACTCTTAAAACTGTGGAGATGACAGTGGACCTTAGGCGTTATTTTTTTCCTACCCGCTTTGCGCCAAGTACCTCCCTAATGTGCTGTGATTGGCCATCTAAACCGGATGGACCTGGTCACTGGTTGCTCAGTGCTACATCACATGTTGATAACCCATTGATAACGCCCCTTGGAAATCAAAAATTAATTGAAAGGTTCTAGGCAAATTCCCATTTGTGATTTGGTCTGGCGATGTCAGGTTACTCTTTAACCACATTAAACATACGTTTTTATGCAGATTTTAAAAAATCTACCAGTTGGACAGTTAGTTAATTCGGCAATTTTGGGTTATTGTTATTGCTGTGCATTTGCGGCAAGAATTTAGTTTGCTCTTGTTTACAAAATGTGTCAGCTGAGTGACATTGCTCCAAAAACAGATATGGTTCCGGGTGCCCCGGTAGACAAATGGTTAAGGCCCATACCACATGACCACAACCAGGGGTGGAAGTAACAAATGACATTTACAGCCCATGCACACCAAGTCAGTATTTTTCAGTTGTGTTTTTTATATTTGCTTTTGTGCGCACAGAAACCTTACACACACTGAAACCGATGGGTTTTATTATTCTCTTCAAGACAAAATTGAATTATTTAAGTGGGTGCTGTGCAATGGTTAGTGCTAGTCCCAAACAGGACTGTTTTGCAATCCTGTTTTGCAATCATCTCTGATTCCAAGCTATTCTGCAATCACCTGCCACAATCTATCTATAAATCTGTATCTCTGTATTCTTTTATTTCTTTATCATAAAATGCTTTGTCTTGGGGGATTTATATCAGTTTATCAGATGCCATTTTCAATGATGACATTTGCACAGATGGTGGCTCGAGTGTTCAAACAACTTTCTTTTGGCTTTTGACGGTTGTGAAAAAATGCAGAAAATTGAACCTGTTCTGAAAACGTCCCGCTACAGCCTCGGCCTCTCTCTGCTGCATATTTTTGGCCGTGTACTCTGGTTCAAACAAATACAGCTGAATATCCGAATCAGCCAAAATACTGTAAAATGTATCCTCATCCATAACATCATCTGCAACTCCGAATCCAGAAATATGTCCCTTCCTCCGTTCATGTGAATGAGACCCAGATCGAGACTGGGGCGAGGGCTGGGAGGCGGAGTTAAAGGAAACGCTACTGCGCCCGCTCTATGGGCCCAATGGATGAGGAACATCGCCGTATGATCCGGGTACTTCAGCACTTGGCAGTCGAGCCATTTGAGCTTCATGCGCCACTGGGCAACTCTCATTGGAATGAACAGGAGCCTGCCTCCAATGCTGTATCTAGTTCTCTTTATACATCCATGCCTGGGACAGATCGGGCACTGACAAGCGTGGCAGCTTCCTGTGCAGCCTCTCCCGGTCCCAGCCGCACACAATTGCTTATGACTTTTTGTCCTGCTAAATGTGTGTCTGGGGTTGCCAACTTCCACTAGTAGAAATATAGACCGGCTGCAAATTGATAGTGGCGAGTTGTTTTGTTTAGTAGCCTCATAGCAACTTGTTATAGTAAGACTATAACTAAAAATTCTGCATCTGATTTTGGGTGTGCCAGCTGTCTCTTTGGGTGGCACAGGCACACCCTGGCACACCCGTGGCTACGCCCATTGTGTTGATCAAAGCAGTTAATTATAAAATTAGTATTACCCATATTTAGCATAAGACTTACTCAGCGAGTCACTGGGTCAGTTGGGCATAACTGAACTTGAGAGATCCATTTACTGTTGTGAGAAAATAGAGATGCAAAGTATTTCAAAAGAGTGTTTTTGAAGATACAGCTTGTCATTTGAGGATTGTGCTAAAGCACAAACATTGTTAACACCAGAATCAGCAGCCAAGTGAAAGTGCTTTGGCCATGAGCTATTTAAGATAGTCATCTGTGTGTGAGTGTGTTATGTGTGTTTGTTATGTGTATACGCCTCAGGCTGCTGCAGGTGATGTATGCACTAATGAGGCTGCAGTTGATGTAATCTCTGTATTAGTTGTCAGTCAGTTTACTGACAGGCACCCAATCTGTCTGCCTATCTGCCCTTTTCTTTTCGGTCTTTTTTTTTTTTTTGCGTTGGTCAAACGCTATACTATTTCTAAGCTCAGCAATATAGTGCCAAACTATGCAACTTTCACATACTGAGGACCCATTGTGATGGATAACTGGGAACATATGAGTACTAGCTTCATTTAATTAGCTGCACGACAATTCTTCAGCATAATATTTATCAGCTTCAAGTAAGGCTTTTTTTCCCCTTTACATCAAATATTACAAAAGAGAGACGCTGTGAGCTGTGAGAACATTGCGACACACCCGGAGATTTATCATGGTGGCGCTCTGCTACTAGACAAAAGAAGAAGACTTTGTGGACGAGTACTTCTACAGGCTGTACATCATGAGTCCGCCTCAAAAACATCCGCGACAAGACTGGTCCACCGAAACTGATGATGACGGGACCACAACTATTGAGGTCAGTATGTTAGAATCCATCAACAATACCAACAATACTTGTCAATCCTGAAAATACTACATGCAGACATTAAAGAACTAAAATCCAGTCTCAGTAACAATTTAATATCAACGGGAATAGCAGTACGACCTCAAGACAAACCCAATAACTCAATAACATAACTTTTTACTGCGTTCACCCTTTCAGAGCCAAAAACAACAGCAGCCCAAGACCGACTGTTGCCAAATTTAAACATTTCAAACAAAAAAAATGTTAAAAGCCAAGGAAGGAACAAATGGGATGGACAACCAATACCCGTGGGAAATCCAAGATGGATGAAAGAAGCTACTCCCAATTCCCAGACAGTGTGGGAAGGGAAGAAGAGTCGCACTGAGTAATCATGTCTAACTGAGCAAAAATGACTAAATGGCCCTACTCATCACTTAATGCAGAAATTTAGAATCTCTCTCACTCTCTCTCTCTCTCTCTCGCTCTCTCTCTATCTCTCCCTCTCTATCTCTCTCTAAGTAAGTATGAATGCATGTGTACATGAGGGTGATGGATACCTATGTGTACATGTATTTATGTATATATGGATAGTGTTTGTAGACGATATGGTGGTGTGAATGGATTGATAATTGACAATTGATGTGTACATGCATGTATATGTACCTGTATAGATGTAAGCAACCAACTGAACTACAAACATATGCGTGCAAAAATAGACATGTATGTAAATGTGTTTGGATACATGTGTGTACAACACATTCTCACTCCCAGCTCATCAAATACCGCCGCTTGGTCAGTGCCCCTCGGCATCAGAGACCGACACACGGGGTACCCCTCTTGCGTTACTTTTGGACGGACCAAGTATGGCGTGTCAATATACGCTCATTACATGCATAGTGTCCTTTCAAAATAAACTTCCGCTTTCACAGGAAGTTAGGTTTAGTCAACACAACTACTTAGGTTGGGTTAGGAACTTGTTGTGGTTGATGTTGACTTCACTGACTAGTGACTCATGTGATACTAATGAGTCACGTGACTGATGATACAGACGAGTCACTAACGACTGACGTGACAAAATAAGTCAATGTTACTTTTAGTTTCACACAGGACAGGAACACTCCAGGTCTCCTGGTTGAAAGTCTAGTGTTTATTTGACCCATCCATCACCTGTCCCATCTCCCCTGAGCGGACACTCATGCTATTAATACTATGTCAATTGCTCAGACCGTTAAATAACGCCACGGGTTGGATTATATTGGAGTTAGTTGAAAACCCGGTTGTCACTAAAGGGTTTTTAGGGTAAATTGACTATTTTTTAACAAGCAACTCCATGGTGGCATGATATTTCTGACGCAACAATCAGCTTCATAATATGCAAAAAGAAAGAAACTAAAACCCAACCAAGATGGTGATTCAACACGTCTTTACTTAAAGATAAAGAATTTGATTCATATTTCAGGAATGTATGGACAATTCCTCAGTGACACAATCAAACACCACAACTGCTTCAAAACATAGCAATCGCCACAACTCTGACAGCTTGGTGGAAAGTCAATAAAATAAAAAAAAAACATTACACAGTCAACTATTACACAGACACCCACATGGCACAATCATGTCACAAACAAATGACATGGGTGATGGTGTATCTCTATGTGAGTTTTTGTGAGCCAGTCTAAGCCAAAAGGCCTGGGGCAAATTTTATTCATATTCTCTTAGAGGTTGGTCTGTGATCCAGAGAAATAATAACATCACTTATTATATTTATATTACAAATATTTTGTAGCTTTTTGTATCTGATTTTACCAGCAATTTGTCCTGATGGTGGCAGTAGAGCAAAAGTCACAGAATCACCCAAAACATTTCATCCTCTGGTGATCATAAATATTTGCACAAATGTGCAAAGGTACACACAGTACATGCTCATCATTCAGGATTTCATTTGAGTGTGTGTGTGTGTGTGTGTGTGTGTGTGTGTGTATGTATTGTGAATAGCGCCTCTGATTGTCCAAGTCTTAGGGCAAAGGTGAATCTATTTATACCAGAGACACAACCCAGAAATAGACCACACGACTTAGCCATTAACAAGAGATGTGTGTTTGTGTGCATGTGTGTGTGTTCAGCAGGAAGGATCTACACTTTTTGACCTAGGCACAAGCCAGGGTCAAAGGTCACAAACTTTCTGTCTGCCTGTTTTAACACTTTGACCCCAAATGGCCTCTGTGCACTCTAAACACACGCGCACACACACACACACACACACACACACACATACACACATGCTCACTCATATGTGCAGTTAGGCGTGTTTTTTATTATACTGGACAAAGTTTAAAAAAAATCACCAAGCTTTTAACTTATTTAAGGAACCTGTATGGCTTGGCATGAACAGTGGTGCAGGCTGTGAAGAAAGGCAGCATAGTTCTGGGCATTTAAAGACCATTTAAATACTCAGGAAATCAGTTAAGTTTCAGTTAACTTGTAGGCCTGAAAGTATGAGGCACACTGCTCTGCCTTGAGGCCTGGACAGGCAGAAGAGTTGACAACTGCAGCACTACTGTGCTCTCCTCATCTTCCCTATAACCGTCTTGTAAAAGAGATCTTTGATATCAATAGCGACAAACCTGGTTCAATAAAAGTTTAATAAATTGAAAAAAAACATCTCCCTGGAGCACCCCTGCCCTCCACCTGTCTTTACAACCTGTCCCGTCCAGAACGGGAATCCTTGGAGAACTATAGTCACGACTTACTAGCCGCTGACTCATTAGACAGAGCCAGATTTCTCTCAGGTGGGAACCAAAATGGAGTTAAATGTACAGTGAATATTGGACTTGGGTTCCACATAAATGCTCATGTTGCTCTGTGTCTGCTGGATGTGGGAATAGGCAACTTCTTGCTACCATGTTCACCATATCAACTTTCTAAGATGAGAATATGTCAAAATCGTGTTTACAGCTTTTTCCAGCTGTCACCAAGAGGCAATAAAAAATCTGTTAATCCTGCTTTGAATAGTTCATTCATGACCTGTACATTATGCACTATGATCAGACCGTGCTGAACAAGAGACATCAAAGCTTTTTATCCTGTGTGACCCAATATTCATGTGACTCACCAACTACTTCTCTTAAAGTGACAAAACCCACGGACAGCAGGTACACCCAACGAATATCGAATACATAAACAATTACTATTGTATATATATATATTCAAATATATGGAAATGTTCTATTCTATGTACAGTATATAATGTAAAATATGCTATTTCCCTTACTTACTTCAGTACTGTGCATAATATCTCAACAGTTACTAGTCAAGTGACCATGCAGCAACATGCTGTGGCTACCTGCTGGTCCCCGGAGGATGAGACCCAGTGTTTTTGTTGACCCCCTGATCTTTGCTGCGGTGCCAATATCAGGCGCAAAATTTCACTTATACAGGAGAAACACAAAAATGTCATTTCATTTATAGATTGCTATAGATTTATTTTTCACACAATCTTTCTTACTGATGTCTTCATGGGTGCAAGAGCTCTAAGAGAATTATATTTATTTATTCTGTCATAGTCTGCTTATTTTCTAAAAAGATTTTATGCATAATGCGGAACCAAAGTTCACAAGGCAGGAGAGCCAGAGCAAGAGCCTGATTCCAGATTCCTGCTTAGCTCATTTTGCACCGCTAACCCAGAGTAAACAAGTTTAGCGCCAAAAACAACAAGTACAACAAAGTCTGCCAGCTAACTTACAAGCAACAGGAACAAAGCAAGTTAGTGCGAACATAAAGGTAATAAGTACATTTATTTGTCTTGTTTCTATTCTAAAATATAGTTCGATAGATCAAATAAGTGCACGTTTTTTGTTCAGTAAGGAGAGAAATAAATGGTAAATGGACTTGCATTTATATAGTGCTTTTCTAGTCTTCCGACCACTCAAAGCGCTCAAATAAGACTCCATCCTTCCACCATCATCATTTACCTTCATGCATTTTCAAAGTAAATGTTTTATTTTATATTTTTCATACATACATTGATTTGTAAATACAAAAGTCGTGTGGCCCATACTGTAATTTAGTAGAATTTAAATAAATCAACCCGTTATTCTTGTCTCTGCATATTCAGATGGATAGACAAAAAGATAGAGACACAGGTAATTCCAGGCAGTTTGGGGTCCCCGGCTATTTAAAGTGAAGAGGACTTAGCTGTAGACAGATTACTGCTGAGAGGCCTATTACAGCTAAACACTGCTGTATGTGTGTGTGTGTGTGTGTGTAACATGTGGTTTCTGATGACAGCCATTTAAAGGTGTCAGACTGGAGCCACAGCAAATTATAAAAGGCGCGCACACACACACACACACACACACACACACACACACACACTCCATTCCTCCCTCTCTTTCTGTCTCTTTGTCTCTGTAGTCTAAACAAGCCTCTTATCTTGCCCGTTATTAGATAATGGATGACAACAGGTCACATGACCCGCCCTAACGAGGTGGTTGCTAAGAGCAACATCTTAATGGCACTTTAAAACACTGACCATAGACTTCACATTAGAACTAAAGGCTTATATACCACGTTAATGCTCTTCAACAAGCGATACCGAGCAAGAAAATGTCTCTTCTATCTGTTTATTGTTCAGGTTATTTAAGAGCAAAGTCTCATTAAAGTTTGACTTCCATTGAACAAACATTTTTAGCAATGAAAATTATTATTATTATTATTTATTTTATTTTATTTTATTATTATTTTTTTATTTAAAGATATTTCAGAAAGACAGAAATTTGAATATTTGAGCAACTCATACTCATAAACCTAAGCAAATCCAGTATTTCCTCAAATACTGTAGTAAATAAGTTAATTCTGCTTAGATTTAAGGACCTCCTCTAAAATAAATGTGTTGTTTACATCATGGCAAGTCATCTAATTGAGCATCATGAAGGCAGGATATCTAAAAGAAGAAAAAACTAAATAAATGCTTTCCTGAGACAGATTTGTATCGCTATATTTTGTTTGTTTGCTAACTGGAGGTTCCACACACACTCAAAGACACAGACGCATGCCCTCTGTGCCACGGCTGGCGCCAGTGATTACGCTGTTAAGCCAAATCAGTTTCCTGTGTTTGGTTTGATGGATGCCATCATCTTCATGGATCTAAAACAGGTAAATGTGCCCCCACCACTCCACCTTCACCCTAGCCGGACACACACATGCACACACTTAACAAAGTGTGGTCCCGAAACCCCCCTGAGAAGATTATGATATTCTCAATTTGACTAAATAGACATTGTAAATGTGCTTAAAAGTTTTGATTCATTGAATTTGATTACAATTTTCTCATTTGGAGAATTTTCACTACATTTTAAACATACATGGATGCTATTTAATTTTGGTAGTTAATTGGATCATACCTATACTTATAGTAGGTCTTTTAAAGAAACATATTTGCTGATGGTTGTCTGAGTTGATGATGGCATGCATAGCCTACATTGATTACACTATATTAATGCAAGTCCATTACTGTAAATATAAATGAGTTTACATCACTAGTAGGCAGACAGAAACTTTTAAGGAAAACATTTTAAGTACATATTTCTGCTTGGTATGTTAGCCATCTTGGTATAGGTTTAACTTTTTAGTTACCTGGGTATAAATACCACATATTCCCTTTAAAACTAAAAACATGTCCATACATTCAGGAAATATAAATAATAACAATGTCAAACAAAACAGGCTCAGATGTTTTCAGGTGTATCTTTTGCATAATAAAATACCCACATGCTCCTAAATACGCTAAAAGACTTTTGGTTGCTGTAATCAATCTCCATATGAGCCATGAAGTGATCCCTTTCAAATATGATTCAAATGTAATAAGAGAAGGGGGAAAAACCCCATAATTCAGCAGTCTGAGCCAATTTGAGTGGGTATCATGGGTACACAGGTATAGTGGATTAGGTCTCCCATCTCAATGAAGTCACATTAGGAAGGGATCACTTGGACGGGAGGTACAAGTACAGCAACCAATCATGCTTTCAACATACATACATTAGGGCATGTGAGTATTAGTGTAAGATAGACAAATAAGGATATACTGTATTGTTGCAATATGTAAAAAGATGTGCTGTTTGGGAGGAGAAAGAGTTCCCCAGAATCAAACTATGGACATCAGTTTACATTGTATGTCTTACCACAAAAGGCCATGAGGATGCCCAAAAAGTGTGCTGAGTCTGCAAAGGTACTGACTTTTACCTTTACATGGCAGAATTTTATTTAAAAAGCTGTTGTAAAAAAACTTCTAGGTTAATAAAATGGGTTATAAAAACGACTGTGAAATTCATGAAAGGTTAAAAATGTTTAAAGATTTAAGTGTTAAAAACAAAGTCTTTCAAAAGATTTTGTTTTGTTTACATGTTTTTTTGGTATACCTCTTTAAATTTAAGGATATCTTCCTGTCTGTAGTTTATCTGTGACCTACCTGTTGAGTCTTTTGTGATTGATTCGTCACGCCTGCCGAGGCCAGAAGTGGAAGCTCTGGACCACGATGCCTCATTCTCTATGAAGCTGCCGGAGAGGAAGCTTTGTGTCAGAGTTTCATTACTGATGTTGCCCTGTTTCAGCTAAAAAAAAAGGTGTTTTGTACTCTTGAACTTTGACATATGTTTGCCAAGTTGTTCTGCTATGTTTTATTAATATGCTGACTGAATTTGGAGTGTTTTGTAAGTTTTATTTACATTTTATGACAATGAATTGAAACACTGTTGACACTTTTTAGCTAGTTTAGCTTTTGGTCTGCCGCTGTCATGGCGCCATGGCCTTACCCAGATCAGTTGCATGCTATCTGAGGTGGCTAGGGGCACTTACTTCTCCGCCTAGGTTATATAGAAGGTGGGACTCTCACAACTGCAACTGTGTTTATTGCACTTAGCGCACTTTCCCAGAGTGTTTACTGTTGCTGCGGATAGGTTAATATTGTAGTTAATGGAAAGCCTGGTGCATCTCTGAAGGGTTCCTTGTATATAACGCAAATGGCTGTGACACAGAGTCGGTATTTGACTCTGATAACACACATGGTGGTGGGTATAGATGCATAATCTTTGATGTTGTAGCCAAATTGTCTTGGTGCATATGATGCAAAATGTGCAAGGATCATGAGATTAGACCAACAACACCACCAAAGCACCACCAAAGCACCACCTAAATGCACAAAAATGAGTCCACGCTATTGTCTAAAATGGATTATTGCAATTCCTTATTATCAAAATGTCCCAATGAGTCTCTTAAGACTCTCCAGTTAATCCAGAATGCTGCAGCACATGTACTAACAAGAACTACAAAAATAGTTCTCTTCTGTGGAATCAGCTTCCAGTTTGGTTTCAGGAGACAGACACCCTCTCTACATTTAAGAGTAGGCTTAAGATTTTTGTCTTTAATAACGCTTATAGTTAGGGCTGGCCCAGGTTTGCTTTGGACCAGCCTCTAGTTCTACTGCTGTAGGCTTAGACTGCCGGGGGACTTCTCTCCCCTCCTCTCCCTGTCCGTCTGTATGCATTCATGTCTCATAAATGCATGTCATTAATCTGGCATTTGGGGTTATTTCCCCATTAGTTTTTGTGCTTTCTCATCTTGCAGATTGCCATGGATCATGGTTGCGCCTGGATCGTGGCTGCGCTTGTTGCCGTGGTTCTGGTTGATGCCCTTTTCTACTATTATTATTATTAGATATATTTATTTATTATTCTCTATTATTTTTTAATATATTTTGTTATTGTTATTATCATTGTTGCTGTGCATCTCTCTCTCTCTCTCTCTCTCTCTCTAAACCCATCCGGTTGAGGCAGATCGCCCACCGCCCACCCTGAACCAGGTTCTGCACTGGGTTTCCTTCTATTAAAGGGAGGTTTGTCTTGCCGCCGTGGCGCTGCTGGCTCATGGGGAATGTTGGGTTTCTGTAAATTAGAGAGTATACGGTCTAGACCTGCTCTGTATGAAAAGTGTTATGAATTGGTGCTATATAAATAAAAACTAACTTGACTTGACTGAATGATTCATGTAAAGCTGAGACACATTTATACTGATCTTTTTGCTCTTCTTATAAATACAAAACAAACGTCCATAAGGAGGAGTTACAACACTGAATTAATTTGAGAAAAGCAGGTGAACTCCAAATGACCAGTTTAGGGTTACTTATGAATAAGTAATTTGTGTGTGTGTGTGTGTGTGTGTGTGTGTATGTGCGCGCCTGTGAAGAGAGAAAGAGAGAGAGAGACAGCTGGACTGTGTCAGGACTGATGAGAGACATTCCTGTTAGTGTAGCATAACCTTCCTACTGCTCTGCTGATAATACTGGCACCTCTCTCTGACACACACTCTCACAAACACATGCACGCACGCACACACACACACACACACACACACACAAACACACACACACACACACACACACACATAGAAACACACACACACAGACAC